>QGSO01000438.1:0-24071 GCA_011037825.1 Carya cathayensis
CACTGACTTTACTTCTCACTGAAAATGATTCTTGAATTTAAGTAAAACAGGAAAAAAAGAAACACGACAATAATTATTTGGACACCTTTCTTATATGCATCAGCAGTGAAGGGCATATTTTTTCGATCTATGTTTCAGCTTTCAATTCTATATATGTGCTGGATGATCATGATACGGTACGGTTTGGTCTACATGATCATCTTCATCTGCTGCAGGCCATGCATGTATGCCTGAATATCATGGATATAATACATGCATTATTCATGTCAGGTACTGATAGGGCTCGCATATATATATATATATATATATATATAGTACTAACCCCATGCATGATATAGCTGTCAATGTTTAAACGTATATACATACGTAAGATAATTTCATGAGGCCCGCCCCCTCACACATGCCATGTGCGCGCGCACTCAGAGAGATGCCATTAATTATATAATCAGATCGATCAAGAGGGAGAAAGATCTAACAGAGAGGGGAATAAAAGTATACAACCAAAAGAGCAGTACTGATCATTATATCATCTTTCATTCTTTCTTGCTTTGATGCATGAATTTTTACTCGAATCATTATCCATACGTACTGACATACATATATATAACATACATTGACACATACATATATACGGGAAAGCTGGAGAGCAGTCTGTATTAATTTATCACTTCCTTGCTTTAAAGAGTGTTTGTTTTTCTGAGAGCGAGAATGGCAAGAAAATGCTCATACTGTGGGGATATGGGTCATAATTTAAGGACTTGCATCACTCATAAAATGAGTCTTACGGGTAATAAGTACTTTAGGCTATTTGGTGTGCAACTTGACCTTTCTTCTTCTTCTTCTTCTGCATCGTCTTCTTTTGTTATGAGGAAGAGTTTTAGCATGGATGGCCTGTCAAATTGGTTTACACTCTTCATCATCGTCTTCTGACCTTACTTCGGACGGAAAGTTTCCTCAATGTAATGAATTTATCTCTGATGGCGTCGTCACGGCCACAAGAAATCGGAAAAGAAAGAAGGGTGAGCTTCATTTTGTCTCTCTCTCTCTCTGTGTGGGTCCTAATTTTTTTTACTTATAGTTTTTCATTTCCTTAATGAGTCTTCCTTGTGTTGAATCTCATATGCTATACAGACCCTAATTTTCTACTGAATTAATGGAACTGTTTCTGATTTTTGGTAATTCTTCCTTAATTTATTACATGATCTCTATGTACATTTTCATTCTCTCTGTATAATATATACGTTTCATTATATTATTCTTCTTCGGAAACTTCTAAAAAATATCCTTTGAATATGTTAGTATGCCCTAAGATGTTTTGAGTAATATCTTCAAGATATCATGTACATATAATTATAATTAAAACCCCTTAATTTGTATGGTGAAAAATTGTACGTACACTTTTAGGTGTGCAATGGAGTGAGGAGGAGCACCTGGCCTTTCTGGCTGGGCTTGAAAAGCTGGGAAAGGGAAATTGGAGGGGCATCTCTACAAACTTTGTGACAACAAGAACTCCAATACAAGTAGCCAGCCATGCACAAAAACATTTTCTTCGACAGATCAAGACCTGCCCCAACAAAAGAAAGCGCAGCCGACCCAGCCTCTTTGATGTATATGCATCATATTAAGCTCTCACTCTCAGTTCTTTTTGTAATAAATGCAAACTCTAATGAATTAAATTGACCTAATCATTGTGTTTTCACCTTATTCTGGCAGGTGAGAATGGTCAAATTCACTGATCATCAACTGGTTAGCACAACCGTCACTACAAGAAAAGTGAGTTTTTATAACTAAAATTTAGTGACTAAAACAATTATTTCCGACCAAAATTATAAAAAATAGTCCTTTTAATCACTAAATTTTAATCATAAAAACTCACTTCTTTTGTAGTGGCGTGTTCGAGCCAATAAGCAGTAGTAGGACTGTCGTCATGACCGAAGCTTCTGTTGATCCATTAATGGAGTCTTCATTGAAGATATCAAGTTCTGCAGTACTTGACTGCAGCACTGAATCACAGATTAATTAATGGAAGAAATTGGCCATTCTGAGGATCATAATGCATTATTATTTGAGTCTTCCCACTTAGGTTTGACATAGCTTGCTAGCCCAGTACTAGTAGTACTATTCTTGATCAAAGTGCGAAACCTGCCTCATGATCATCATGATTAAGAACTAATACTACTTGCAACTCATGCACTCTGATCATGTCAATGGAAGAAAGTAATTAAACTCTGTTCTCACGGGAAGTACTGTAAATGGATATATATTGGAATGATATATGCATATTGTCATCCCTATAATGCATGCATATGCATTTACAGTATTTTCTATGAAATGCATGCTGCATGCATGGTACACCAGTTTATAATATATGTTAGAATGATCATCTATATATGGGCCCATATTATATATATGCATGAAATTTGAGGTTCCATCACCTACTGGTAACACCTATATATGATATATATATATATATATCTATGGTGATCATGATGATTATGAGTTCTTATAATTATTATTGGATATTGGTGGTGTAAGTAATTATAATCTTGATGCCAATGAGTCTATAATATGATGGATTTAATTATATATCATGTGAAATGACTTACTCGAACAAATCATTTCAACTACATGCTTAATTCTTTTTTTGTTTTTCAAAAAAAAAAATTAAAACATTTTTCTTACTTTCATGACTTCATCATGTCTCAATTTTTTTTTTTCTTTTCACGGGAATGGCTGAACCTGTTGAGTGATGATCTATCACGTGTCAACATATATATATATATTCCCCTACATGTATCAAAAGATTTTCTCTTTTGTAATTATTTTTTAATAATTATTTTACCAAATAATGAATATAGCTAATATCTTCTCTAATAATATTAGGTGCTATAATTGATTATTCTTAGGATTTAAAAACAAAATCTAACACTTTCTCTTACAGGCAAACATAGGATAACGTGTTTACATTTTTTTTTTATAAACATATAGCAATTGAAGGATGAGGAATATTTTTGACACAGATGAGACAAGAAATTCTCAAATTTTCTCAAATTTTTATTTTTAAACATCATTAAAATACTAAACACTTTTCAATTTCAAATTCAACTTTTTCATCTAATTAATCATTATCCAAACACAAAATCCAATATAACTTTTACCAACTTCAAAACAAAAATTATATTCAAACAATTTTTTTAACTTTATAATATTTTTACTTAATTTTTTCTCTCTCATTTCTTATAACCTAATAAAACGTCTTAACTCAAACTAGTTCATTACTATTAACAAAATTATGAAATACTCTAAATGTGCAAACAAATCTTTTTTTTTTAATAAGTAATAGATAGTACTAATAGGAATAGGCATAGCCCAAGTCCACAAGATGGTATACAAGAGATAAGACCTATCTAGGTCGCTATAGAAGACACAAAAAAATCATATACATTTAGGCCATTAAAGTCTATAACTATAGCCTAAAGAAATAAAGTGCTGAAAAATAAAACACGAAACTCCTCTAGTGTATGCTCATTCTATTCGAATGTCCGCTCGTTACGCTCTCGCCATATGCACCACATAATGCAGATATGGACCATCTTCCAAATAACTTTGGTTTGTGGAGCACTGCCTGGCATCACCCAACTGGCTAATAACTCAACCACTGAAGCAAGCATCACTCAGTTTAACCCTATTCGACTGAAGATTTCGCACCAAAGGACTCTGGTTGTCTCACAATGTAGTAAGAGATGATCCACTATCTCACCGGCTTTCTTACACATACAACACCAATCTGAAATAATTATCCGTCGCTTTCGCAGATTATCGGTAATCAGAATCTTACCCAGGACTACTGTCCATGTGAAGAAAAGTGCTTTGGGAGGTGCCTTGTTCCTCCACGATCTTCTCAATGGGAAATGAGAATTTGGTAAAGATGTAAGGGACTTAAAAATGAGCGAACTGATAAAATACCCTTACCCGCTGGTGTTCATCACAATTTGTCGACGTGCAGTCCATTCGGCTTCTTGGAATACACTAAACGAAAGAAAGCCTTAAAACTGTCTAGTTCCCAATCTTGGGCTGCTCTAGTAAAGGTAACATTCCATTGGACTTGGTCTCTTGAACGAACCATGAGATTTTCCACCGAAACTTCTTGATCACATGCCACTCTGAAAACTGATGGAAAAGAGTCCTTTAGTGCCACCTCCCCACACCAGATGTCCCTCCAAAATTTTACACGAGTGCCTTCCCCCACCACCAAACTAGCATGATTAGCAAACACCCTTCACCCTCATCTTATATGCCTCTAGATCCCCACACCAAAAGGTCCATTCCCCTCTCTAGTACACCAACCTTCCCAAGACCAACCATATTTGCAATCAACTACTAGTTTCCAGAGAGCTTCCGGTTCCACATTGTATCTCTAAAGCCATTTCTCCAAAAGTGCTTGATCAAACATTCTCAAGTTCTTTATCCATAGCCCTCCTGAAGGAATTGGTTTACAAACCTCATCCTAGCTGACTAGATGAAACTTAAACTCTTCCCCCATCCTACTCCATAAAAAATCCCGACAGAGTTTTTCAAGCCGCGTGCCGCCATGCAAGCTGGAATAGAAAATAATGACAAAAAATAAGTTGGTAAGTTAGAAAGAGTACTTTTGATAAGGGTCGCCCAATCTCCTTTCGAAAAATACAATCTCTTCCACCATGCCAATCTTCGTTCTATTTTCTCAATAACTGTATCCCAGATAGCTAAGGCCGGTGATGCAGCCCCCAACGGTAATCCCAGATAAGTCATAGGGAAATAAGGAACTTTACACCCAAGTGTGCAAGCCAAATGCCAAGTATTACTGACATTCCAACAGGCACTAACTCTGATTTATCAAAGTTCACTCTCAACCCTGACATTGCTTCGAAGCATAGAAGAAGCACCTTTAGAGTCCTAAGTTGATCCTGCTCTACCTCGTAGAATATTAAAGTATCATCTGCAAAAAAGTAAGTGAAAGATCGAGATAAGGCCCCTATTTAGATCACCCACTGAAAATCCTGCTATAAAACCATTGGTAACTAAGGCTGTTAACATCCTGCTCAGTGCTTCCATGATGATAACAAAAAGAAGTGGGGACAATGGATCTCCCTGTCTTAACCCCCAAGAGCTGTTAAAGAAACCCTCTAAGTTGCCCTTGATTAGAACTAAAAATCTGGCCGTTGAAATGCACCATCTGATCCACATACACAATTTCTCCCCAAAACCACATCTCTTCAATAGATAGAGGAGGAATTCCCAATTTACAAGGTCATATTCCTTTTCTATATCTAGCTTGCAAATAATCCCTGTACATCCAGATTTTAATATACTATCAGGCATTCATTGGCTATTAAGACTGAATCTAGAATTTTACGACCCCTTACAAAAGCGTTTTGTGGTTTTGAGATTATCTTATCTAAGGTCTCCCCTAACCTGTTTGCAAGCACCTTGGAAATGATTTTGTATACCCCATTTATGAGGCTAATAGGCCTAAAATCTTTCAACTTCGATGCCCCAGTCTTCTTCGGAATTAAAGTAATAAAAGTAGCATTCAGACTTTTTTGAAATTTTCCATCAACAAATAATTCTTGGAACACATTCATAATGTCATCTTTCACAACCTTCCAACATGTTTGAAAAAATCCTATCGAAAAACCATCTGGTCCTGGTGTTTTATCTTTCACCATTCTTCTGACTACTTCATATACCTCAGCTTCCTCAAATGCTCTTTCCAACCATGACGCAATTTGTGGCTCAATAGAATCAAAGCTGAGTCCATCCAAATTTGGCCTCCATCTCTCTCTTTTTGTAAAAAGCTGTTCACAAAAACTTACCACATGTTTCCGGATCATAGGAGCCTCCGTGCATTCTCTACCATTGATCTGTAGCATCTCAATTGTGTTATTTCTCCTATGAGAGTTAGCCACTTTATGGAAAAATTTTGTGCTTCGATCCCCTTCTTTCAGCCACAACGCTCTTGACTTCTGACACCAAGAAGTTTCTTCCAATGATAATACTTTTTCTATCTCTGAGGCCAGGTTTGCCTTACATGATATTTCCTCTGGGGCAAGGACTCTATCTTCCATGATCCTCTCAAAAATTTGGAATTCCTCCATCATGATTTTCTTTTGCTCCCCTAAGTCGCCAAACGTTTGAGAATTCCAAAGTTTTAAATCATTCTTTAAAGCTTTTAATTTACCTGCAAGTATGTGAGAGGGACTACCAAAAATCTGATATGATGGCCACAGTGCCTTACCCTTTCCACGAAGCCCTCGCTTTTAGGCCACATGTTTTCAAATTTGAAATAACGCTGACCGCCTTGAATACCCCTCCATCTAGTAAAATAGGGAAATGATCTGAGCACACTTGTGGCAATCTCTTTTAGCACACCTTCAAAAACTTACTTTCCCAGTTCGGTGAAATTAGGAATCTGTCCAAGCGAGACAACGTTTGGCTATTAGACCATGTAAACGGAACACTTGTAAGTGGGAGATATATCAGATTCAAATAAAAAATGCAGTCTTATAAATCTATCATGGCTGAGTGAAGGCGGCTATCTCTAGATCTTTCACTGGGGAACCTTGTGATGTTAAAATCCCCACCAATGCACTAGGGAAGATCACACCAGCTATGTAGTCCAGCAATTTCATCCCACAAGTGGTTTCTAAAGTTATCAACATTTGGTCTGTATATACCTGCAAAGGCCCACAAAAACATTATCCTCCACCGTCTTAAAGGAACAAGTCACTGTATAATCCCTTACAGACTCCTTCATTTTTTCCACCACCCTTTTATCCCACATCACAGGAATATCGCCCAATTCCCCATTCGAAGCCAAATACACCCAATCTATATACGGGCAGCTCCACACACTTCTCACAATTTTTTTGGTCACCAATTTCAGCTTTGTTTTTGAAAACAAACAATATCCGCCCTCCATTCCCAAAGCAAGTTTTTTATGTGCCGACGCTTATTAATCTCATTTAGCCCACGGACGTTCTAAGACACAATTTTTGACTTCATAAAGAAACAGCAGTGCCCTTCCCTTTAGATCTATCCCGGCTTGAGCTACCTTCATTTAGTGACCAATTAAGTCTCTTGAGTTCCCTTTGTTTTTTTGGTACAGTTTTTTTATCTTGCAAATGACCCACCTCAATGGTCGTGAGAAGCACCATAAATTGTTCCTCATACCCCACACACTTCATTCCCACCACATGTTGGATATCCTTTACCTTGTTGAACACCCAATTTGATGTCTCAAACTCACTTGGTAACACACATTTCAATGGGAATGGAGTTCTGTCCCCAATCTCTACGTCCCCTTCAAGCAAGTTGCAACCTTCTCATTCAACCACAGAGTTCACATTTTACCTCTTGCGATTCAGGAACCAATAGAAATTCAATACTAACCTTCGTAATTCTTTGAGAAAGCCCCTCAATATTGTCTTCCATAGCCTCCAAGTTCAACTCTTCCCCTTCTTCCGAAATTAATTCAAGGTACTCCACCGTGGCAGAAGGGACCTCACTTTGGGGGTTTTCATTTCCATGGTTGGAATCGACAATTTCTGTGCACATACTTTAGGGAAGAATGAAGACAGATGTACATTTTCAACTAGTTCCTCACCACGTGAAGGTAAAATATGCTCCTCCATCATCGTCGGTGTTGTCTGTTCTACCTACACAGGGGCCACTATCGCTGGCGTTGACTGAACCACCTCCCTTGAGTTGATTTGTGATAGACCCAGCACAATGATGGTCTCTGAGGCGTCCTCCTTGCCATCTGTCCCATCAAAATTTTCGCTGCCTTCGTCATGTCCGTCTGTCCCATCACCGGCACAGGTGGCTATGGCTCCATGCCGTTGATAGTGCCTAAAGCCTCAGCTTGCTGCCTCCAGACTGGCGCATTTGGTAAGAATCGTTGGGCTCCATATGGGTTTTGTGAACCACCCACCACGACTGGGTTGGGCCCGTAATTAGCCTGCCCATAACTCCCAACAACCCTTCTATTAGAAGCTTGCTCATTAGGCCCGTTAAGCTTAACTGCCAATCCACTTGAAACCACCCATCAAACCTAACTGATATTATATTAGGGTCGTAGTTCATGGGCTGCTTACCCTTAGATGTAGGCAAGGCCACCGATCCTACACAAGGCCCATCATCTGGGCCCACGCCTAGATCCATCCCATTATCATCCTCAACTGATTTCTTCAGCCAGTTTATTTTTAATTGTAAGTCCCCCAACTGATTCTGCATTTCGATCATTACCCGAAGGTATGTTTCCTTATGAAGACCAACATGTCCCCTGTCCCTCCCCTCACGTCCCTACAAACCTTCCGAAATGGCAACCCTCACTAGCTACCCATCCCCTACAGCACTGACATCTGACTAGGCCTGTTGATGCGACAGGTCCAAACCAGTCTTTTGTTGCAGGACCTCCATTTATGACCAAGAGGGTAGCTGTGGAGGCTCTACGAAAGTCGTTGTCGATGCTGCCCTAGCGAGACCACCTTCTCGCCCCCTCTCTTTCAGCGTCTCCACCATTTTTCGCCAACCTAGACCATCGATATATTCTGGAACAAAAATATAGTTTCGGCACCCACCCCCATAGTATTCTACCAACGCCATGAACACACCCTGTGGGTTTGAGCACCTCTGTGCTATGAAACCCCTATCACCCACTCGATGGCCTGCAAAGAACTCCTTCCTCCCAACTTTCACACAGACCTCCAGAGCTTTGGCGAACCACCTAGCCATGGTTAAGTCGAGTCTCATCTTTTTGACCAACTTCCACCCTTTTCCTTGATTAATACCCATTGGCCTTCCCTCGAAACAACAAACGATTTCAGTTCTATCACTAAGGTCTTCGAATGCCCCATTAATCTTGCTAAATGATCAAACTCGCACAATCAAAGCTCTACCATCACCATCGGGAATGAGTTTACAAGAAAATATTGTATGGACAGAAACTTTGTACGGAGAGAAAATAGTAACTTTTTTCACCCAACTAAAAAGATGAAATGATCCCAACAATTAAATGCGCAAACAATTAACCTTCAAAGTTTATAATAGGTATTCTTTGCATGGCGATCAATTAACATATTAATGGTGGTACTGTTGTTATGAAGCTATAACAATAAATTATCATCACGATAGGACTCGATAGTCATTACATGGTTGCAAATGCTTAGGTTAATAACAACAGTGATTTATTAACTAACAGGATTTTCTGACATTCTTAGACATGATTGATGGGATAAGCATCTACCAAATGAAGCAATATATCCATATATCTATTATATATAATAAGCTCCTATCCAGAATGAACAGGAGATTCAGATTCCGTTTTCATTTTCGTGAATAAACAGTAAAATTCCGTTTTCATTTTCGTTAATAAACAGTAGACAGAAGGTTCCCCCACGTTAGGTCCCACCTTCCTCAATCAAATTTGGATTCTTGCTATTATAATGAACAATAATCCAACGACAATAATGGTGATGGGATCACAATAATGGTGATAATGGTGATAATGGTGATGGTGATAATGGTGAAGGAAACCAGACCCACCAATAAAGATTAAAGTTGATTTAAATTACTAATGGATTACCTTTTTCATGAACATCTGTAATTCTTGCGGCTTTAATTGAAAGATCGAACATCAATAATTGAAGGAGAGTACAAAAGAACCCAGACAATTATTGTTGAAGGAGAGTACAAAAGAACCCAGGCAATTATTGATGAGAAATATAAAGACAATGGATAGTAGACAGAAGGTTTCCCCACGTTAGGTCCCACCTTCCTCAATAAAATTTGGATTCTTGCAATTATAATGAACAGTAATCCAACGACAATAATGGTGATGGGATCACAATAATGATGATAATGGTGAAGGAAACCAGACCCAGCAATAAAGATTAAAGTTGATTTAAATCACTAATGGATTACCTTTTTCATTAACATCTGTAATTCTATTTTTACTTTTCAGAAAAATCTCTCTCTCTCTCTGGTAAGGCCCTGTCTTTTCTCTCTCTCCGTCTCGCCTAGCCTCGGTTGCCGCCATCAGCAGTCGCGGAGCAAGCCGGACAACAACCATCCTTCAAGCAGCAGCAGTAGAGGCAAAGCAAAACCATCAAAACTGCTTCCTTCTATTTTTATATAAAATAATCTGCTTTCTCTCTTCTTACTCAACTCCTTCCCTTTTCTTTTCTTTTTTTCTCTATTTTTTCAGATTTGTTGCTTTTGCTTTTGTTTGGCTCTTCATCAATTTGGTTGGTATCAATTCGCTGTGTCCACTTTGTTCCTCTGTTTGTGCTCCACTTCCTGGTATGTTCTTTTCTATAAATACTCTAAATCTCTTTGTGTTAAACTTATCACTTTTATTATTATATCTTTAAATAGAACACTGATTTGTATGTATCATTTAATACTGTCGATGCGAGTTTTGCCCGCAGTCTATATATTTCTCTGATTCAACATGCAATCCAGACTGAATTCCAGGATCGATCTCAATGCGTATACGTACTTTCATTCATGACTCACAATTGTACAATGGATTGGTATGATGATTATGTACAAAAGAACTACGAAATGAGAATTACCGCTCGTGTTGTTAACAAATTCCCCATCTTTCATCTTGCATCAACGTCGGATCATCCACGTGTTAATTCCCAACAATTAATTAATACCTGATTTAATGTTTCTTAACACCCAGCTAGGCCAGTAATCATTGATTAAAAAAACTAACTTAATAATGGAACAGACATACATTGATTAGTAATTTACATTCAAATCTTGATCCGTGAATGACAATTTTCAGTTGTTTTAAGTTTACAAAATCGCAATCATAAAAACAATCTTATGGTAATAAAGACACCACTTTTATACATTGAGAATTCATCTGTACTTTGAAATCATCTATGAACAACAATTGTCACAAAGTTTACAAAATTGAAACTATGTAACAAATGAAAAGAATATGTCTCCGCTAATCGGTCATGTGGCGGAGCCGACTAAATCACAGATAAGAGTTTTCAGCAGTCAGTCATTTCGGCAATTAGATTACCTCTTTCCCAATCTAATCTCACCACTTTCCGGCAGTTGCATGCATGATAGAAAAGCTGTATAGTGAATCCGGCAGTAGTGTTGGGAAAGCGATGGATATTATATAGTTGGTATGATACTGAAATTCCCTTTCACTTCATATATGTCATGAATCATGAGGTCCTTGATCGATCAATATAGTGCGCTGCTTCATACTTTCGGAGCGAAGGTTTTCTCCTTTGAATCCACTCTGAAGTTGAAAGTGGAGAAACGAAAAGAAAACTCAAGATCCATTTGGAAAAATAAAACTCAAAAAGATGAAACTGCACTTGAAGTGACCTTCTAACCAAGATGGTGATAGAATGTAAAGAATTGGAACTTCTATTATTCCCAAGCATATACACTTACTGTAGAATGGTCATTACCTCCAAGGAACCATCGGGGGAGAACCACCGTAACAGCACACCAAGGTGCACTACGGCAGGAATTAGCTTGAAAAGCAGAGGAGTTGTCACCTGTGGAAGTTTCCGCAAAAAATCCACTCAGAACAAGAACATGATTATTATAGAGAAGATCATTAATGCAGCCACGAACACATTTATCCCTGACACATAAGATCACTTCCCTAGAAAATGTTGACTCCTTAAGTACTCATTTCTGTGAACTCAAGTTATCACCAATATCAACAAAAACCAAAGGAATATGGAGGCTTCATTTCAACACAGGGAGGAAACAGCCTAAACTGTATGAAAAAATCAATTTAAGCTTCTCTAAAAATATTTTCCAAGCCCCTTGCAGGGTATGCTCCTCTTGCTCATGTAAGATTTTGTCAAATCAGTACACCCTTATCATCTTATAAGTAAAAATATTCAAAGAAATCAGTATGCACTTATCATTTCAAATCCACATTTCCTGCAGGATGAGGAAAAACTAAATATTAACTACATTTCCAGTTTGAGTTTACTTTTCATCTTCATATATTTTTTTTCTGACTGGTTTCAGGAAATTGTTAATCCATCAATACCAGATTCCAGGAAAAAGAAAAGAATCTATGAATTTCAGAAGTAAAAGGAGGAGAAAAAGTTCACCAAACCCTTTTTTATTTATTTAAAAAGATAAACACAAAAAGCAGGCTCTTACAGTCCCATTCAGAATTATCGTCGGATGTAACTATGTTATATACCAACGAACACTGAGATGTCGTGGAACAAAACAAACAAGGTACATCGATAGCATGCATGGACTACAGAAAGTACATATTACATCAGCTAAAGCATAAAACAAAATGACTTCATACCAGACTAAGAGCGGTAGTTCCAAGAAGCAACAGGTACACTTTCCCCTGAAAATATTCGAAGTGTTAGCTCTATAGTACCTCATATGTTCCACACATGTTCTTTATTTATTTATTTATTTATTTTATGTCGGGGAGCCTCTCCAAGACAGGGGCCTTTTGAACCCACCCCTGTAGAGTAAACCCCGGTCCCGTGCACTGCACCATCGGAAGTTTCTCTACACAGAACTGGTTAAATCGCTGGCTTTTCACCAGGGTGTGGCCCCAAAGGATTGTTTGCACCCATGAGGTGTTGAACCTTGGACCATGGAGTGATACCCCAAGACCAAGGCCTTCACCGCTTGGGCCAATCCCTTGGGGTTTGTTCCACACATTTTCCTGCTAGAAGTTATGGGTCCAAACTTCAAAGTTCCATAAACATGATTATAAAACATGATCATTGGTGGAAAATAAGGGCACCAGAAATAATTGCTCTCCAAAACTTTCCTAGCAAAGAAACCTTTCTGTTTAAGCATCAGACTGAATAACCGAAACTGTAACACTAACCTCAACTAGATGAAGATTAGAAGCGCGGCTGAGAAGAACAAAAGCAAATTCCCCTATCTGTGCCAGAGACATCCCAACCTGTACACACCAGAATTCCCTCAAAAATAGTCCATGCACAAACACAAACATAACTAGTGGAATATCAATATCTTACAAGAAGTGAAGTCTTCTTGTTGTAGGTAAATCCCTTGACAACAGCAGAGATTATAATTGTTTTTACAATGATCACCAGAAGAACAGATGCAAGTAATATATCCACATGGTTCCAGAGAAATTGAACATGGATCAACATTCCAATGCTGGCAAGGAAAAGAGCTGCAAAAAGATTGCGAATGGGTTCAACCTGCACAGGTAACAGAATTCAATGTGAGATTAATCAGATCAATCGGAAGACTTCTGCATGTGACCAACAATTTATCTTACATGGACAAAGCACAACATGTTGCATCATATGATTTGCTCACGACAGTAGTACAGTTTATTCAACAGAAAAGAAGGAGAAGGAGAAAGAGGGAGGGGTTTAAAAGTGCCTCTGCTACACTTGGGTAAGATAAAAATGTCAGCTCTTGGAAGTCGGAGAAAATAGCAAACCTAAATTAAATAGCCTTACTTGATCTAATGTATGTTGAGCAAGATCAGTTGTTGATATCATCACTCCAGCAGCAAATGAACCCAGTTCTAGGCTTAGCCCCAGCTTGTCACTACACTGAAATCAAGCAAAAAATTAGACAATAGTTGCATGCTGAGGGTCTATTGTATGTGCAAGAAATGGTCATGACTCACAATGCCTTTTCAAAACCAAGAATTCAACCAATAAAATAATATTCTAAAGCAACAAACACTAGTTAAGAAGGATACTGCAATTATAGCCTTCTGTGCCATGTCACTAATCCTTTCACAATTCCCTTTTCTGGAGATACTCTCAACAAAATTATGTCAAAATTCAAACTCATGCATGAGGCTTGATGTAAGAATATATAAATACATTCTTTACCAACCACAAGTTTTTATCAGAAGATTTTTCTTAAGGTGATATTAAAATAGACTAAATTGATGCAGCATCTTTCAATCCACTCAGACAAACCCTTTTCCCCTAGGCTTAGCCAATACAACAGCATCCATCACAGTGATGCTCCTAAGTTTATAACTTGACTATCGCAATCCAGTGGCTTATATGTTTTTATTGGGAAAAACAAGTTATTGGAGTCATCAAGGAATATAACTCCAGGTGTCAACCTTTCCATTACTTTTTGTGCCTAATCCAGATACATTATATGGAATTAAGATAGGGTAATGTCTAAGCGAAAACAATAATTTCAGACATAAAGAATTAGGAAGCAAAACGAACCCAGGCTACAAGCAAGCAGAATGCAACCGATGCCAACTGATATAGTTCGTTGGTCTGCACAGATAAAGATAAAATTAGAGATCAGATTGAAGTGAACTAGGTTGCTATCTCTAATATTATGCAAAAGACAATACCCATACCTGTGATGATAGGCTTATCATGAGTTTAAGTAACCAAGGAACACAAGTACGAGATAATATAGTCAGAACAGCCAAAAATGTAATCAACACCACCAACCTGGCAAAGAGAAGAACTACGGTGTTATAACATATACTACTGGGAACGGAGAAAGACGAGCAAAATGAAAGAGGAAAAGTTCTGAACCGAACAATCAATCATAACTGTACTGGCTCTTTTACTTATAAAAAAACTATACTGACTCCAACCCCTCATAGGGTCAGCTCATCAAAGCCTGATTTTCCTAGGCCATTTCATCTTCATATTTACATGTAGTATCATCATATCAAGTACAAATTTACTTTTCCTTTCAGCTCCCTTCACTGGTAAAGAATAAAAAGGTCATATCCAGTTTAATGGAGACAGCACAAAAAATAGCAAGTTTCAATTCAGTTCCAGATAATCTTTTCAAAATGTAGGCTTCAAATTGTTTGGTATGCAGTAGCCCATGGCTTCCCTTGTCCCCACCAATAAAATTACACTTCATGCCGTTCCTTTTATGTACTTCTATAGTCCTAAGGCGCCACTGGTGGCACTTCAAAATCAACTGCCTTCTCTTATAAGACTTCCAAATTTTTCTGCTATTTGCTAAGTAGCAGAAACACATCTCTGAATGAGCCATTTCGCATCAGACACATCTACACTTCTCAGACAGAGAAAGAAGGCTGAAAATTTGGAGAGTTACATTAGTTCTTTACTTACACTTTAGTCATGGACATCACTCCTTGAAGGATGCCAGAAGTCCCACCCAATACAGGAAGCAAAGCAAACAGTAAACCCACGGCACAGTCCTGGAGGGCCAAAAGTTATTAAGACGATAACACTGAGAGCATTTGAATGAAGAAATTGATAGTTTGCATCAATTATTTAGTAGAAAGAATACACTAAAAAATAAATTGGAATCCATGGAAGGAAGACTGTTAAAGAAAATAAAAGAAAAAGCAACTAAAGTACCTGCAGAATAAGGGTGCCGATGGTTACTTGGCCATGAAGGGAATTAGTGGAGTTTTTTTCCATCAAAAACTTCAAGACCTGAGTCCCAAAGGATAAAACCTCAATGTTACGGGGATTATTTATCATTCAACCAAGTATATAGACCTAGAAAAAAAAATGCATTCATTCATATGCCAAAATCACATAAAGCTTTACCACTGCTGTTGAAGACATAGACAGGAATGCACCAACAAATACACCCTCTGAAGCTTTACCACCACACAACTGCAAAAAGACAAATTGGCGGCATTGAGAGAGCAACATACATATTGTAGTTCGTGTACTAGGGTTGTGCCCCTTTACGCTTTTAATAGTTGACATAAAAACCAAAGACCCACCCCATCAACACCCTACTGCTTTATCTCTTGAGCCAAGCCCCCAAGGACTCCATGCAACCAAATTATTATTAATGCTTATGGTCAGATGAAGGAGGAACAGGTTCAAGATGCTATAGCGGAAAATCCACTTGCTCGACCAAAAATACGGTCTGATACTACCATATAATTCACCAAAGAACTAGAATGCCTAATTCCGGCGAACGATATCAAAGTTGTCTTTACATTACCAAGCCTACTATGGCATTACCATACCACTGACATAAAGTCAAAATTCTTAATATAAAACAATAAAACCTATAGGCCGGATCTTAAGAGCCAGAACCCAAAGCTCAACAAAATAATTACGAAGTGTAATGGGATAATTAACTTTAGCGCGAAATAACTCTTCAGTGGTTGGAAATGAAGTTGACACCAAACAAGATCCTCAGTAAATTTGACTTCTACGTTTCACTGTTTGTATTGCTTTGAAAATTGTAACTCTCTGAGTATTTTCAACATTCTGAATTCAGTTGAACTTCTGTATGGCAGATCCTCATGCGCAAGCAGTTTTCACAAGTAGAAAAGCACAAACTTTCAAAAGAATTCTGTGAGAACTGTAGCCATACCGAGGCTATAATACCACACAGGCACATAAATAGGAAAATTTGTAGCAGGCCCCCTAGAACAGCAACTGCTCGAACAACTCGAAGCTACAATCACACAGTAGTAAAATTTCAACCACCATTTCACTAAAAGACAGAAAATGAAGCAGGCTAAGGAAAAAGATTAGACCTTTGTTGTGGAGAACTCCAGGCCCAGCGCAAAAAGAAGAAAAACTACACCAAACTGAGCCACCGTTTCAACCTATGTGCATGCAGCAGTGCAAAAATGTAAGTGACATGCAAAAATATTTGACAAAAGGAGAGGGTATTGATGTGATATGAAATCTTCACCAGAATATCCTCTGAGCATGAGTCTATGAACCTAGCAAATAATTGCACATGTACAAATCATCCGTATAGTTTCTCAAGCAATCAAAAAGAAACTTGGTAACGTAAGTAGCCAATGTACAAAAGAAAACCCACTAATCAATACTTTATTAATGAATTTGTTAACTTTTTCATGCTATTACCCATTTAAGCCAACAAAATGCATGATCTCTAGTATATTTCTAACATAGGCACATTGAAATAGATTGTAGAAATGTAAGAATCGAAAACAACTAGCCTATAACAAGTAATGGTCTTGGCTTTATCTAAATTCTAAAGGGATTTATATGATGATAATCAAAGTAAGTGTTCAATATGTCAATTGAATCATTACACTCATTCGATATCATTCGTTACCTATCATGGCACATAAGGGATTACTTCAGTAAAACAGTAAAGTGTGACATTAAAGCAAACAAACAATCATATTCAAGAGTTTAGAGGTAAGTAAAGATAAAAGGCACTAAAAGTTTTCAAAGGAAAAAGCAACATACTTGGACCATTTCACTAACAAAGTTGAATCCTCCAGGTCCAATAAAAGATCCAGCTAGCAGATATCCAGTGATAACCTGAGAACATTAAGCATGATTAACAATAATATCAGATAATCAGTTCAATATAACACTTGAACAGATTCTAACATTGCACTCTGTCATGTAAAAAACATAGATCAAATATCAGACCGGCTGTCCAGCACAAGCAAAGGCAATGCCACCACAAGTTGCTGAGACAATAACAACTACCAAATCGGATATCAATCTACAAAGAAATAAGTAGAAAAGCTCAGAGAAACTCACAATGTACATGCAGAAACATAAGTTTACAAAACTATAGCAAACTCTCAAGTTTACCTCAAGTCCAGCTGCAGAACTGGATATTTTGATTTAAAATTAGATATAATAAAGACATTGTCCTGAAAACAAAGCACAGAGATTATTCATCTAAACTAAAACGATAACTACTACCAAGGAATTTTTTTAACTACATACCAAAAGAACATATTTTTAAATGAAGAAATCTACCTTTCGATCTATTAATGTTGGTGTATCTTCAGCTCTATTATCAGTATCCAGATTAAAGACATCATGCAATTGGAATGACCTAAAAGTTAAAATCAACAGTGGAGGGTGAGAAAAGCACGAACTGTTGACATACATAAAGAAAGGAAAGGTCCTTTTATTAGCCATGAATTATAGCGAGATGGACATTAATCCTCCGTTTAACAAAGAAACACATACTTATCCTCTTTTGTATCGTTTTTCTTCGATTTAACTCTGGCTACAGTCTCCAGAACTGCCTGATCAACAACACAGAAAAAAAAAAATGCAATTCAGCAAGTGCTTTGTGCTATACTGGGTACCTAATAAATTCAAACCAGGACAGAAAGATAAGATCTAGCGTATCCAACAAATTAAGAGCCAGAAACAAAAATAAAATGCATTTGAGAACAAAAAATACATGATAAGAATGTAAATGAGATATGCTATATCATTTCCAGCATATCACATCGTAATTATGATTAGAAAAGTACGCGATCAAAATTTGCATAAAATTAGATCTGTGATGATTGAAATCACACCATGTCGTAAATGAAATCAAGATTTAGAATTGTAACTATTAAACCAATCATATATCAATTACCTCCTTGTAATTTAGTATCTGTTTTATTTCTTTTTTCGGCGTAGAAAAAATGCATGCCAAGGGCACAAGTGAAAATGCTTGCTCTTTTAATGGTCATAAAAACTAGTTCTTTTTCAAAGATGTTCTTATTTGAATTCTAAAAGAAAATGGTGCCACCAACCTGCTGTTCTGCTACACTGTTATTGAAGCCTCCAGCATCTTCCGCTGCGAAAATAATTACGCAGGTAAAGAAAATTGAAAGTCCAAATCTGTAGTTATACTTAGGTCTACAATCAAGCAGGTCTTGTCGCATATCGGACTGGTTCTTCGGTAAACAAATAAAGAGAAAGATAAAGCCTAATCAAACTAAAAAGTAGAAAGATCGGATCTGAGAACCTTCGGGCTGATCGTTCTCGGAGAACTCGTTCGCGAGAGCTTGATCAATCATTTGGGCGAAGCTGGCTTCTTTAGGAGTAGAGAGAGAGACATTAGACTCGGTGGAGTTGGTGGACTCGAGGCGATCTGATTCGGCGAGTGAGGGCGAAGTAAGTAACAGGGCGGAGAAGCAGAGTAGGAGCAGCGTAGGGGCTACCACTGCAAAGAGGAAGAGACTGGACTCCGAGGACGGAGATTTCTTCAACATTGCGGAGAGTGACGCAGGATAATAGGGCCCGGTGCAGGTTTAATGCCTGTCTGTGTGCGCCCTAAGAGAGACAGAGACAGAGGGAAGCACAGAGAAGGAACGAAAAGAGCGAGAGGAATTAGAAAGACGTGCAGATGAAACAGCAAACCTGCAAATGGATAGAGAGAGACCCAATGAGAGAAAGTAAGAGACTGAGAGAGAAAGAGAGAGAGAGAGAGAGAGGAAAATGAAGTAAAGAAGGAAGATGCAGAGCAAAGAGTAGACATGGACCGGGTTCGGGTCAACCGTAAGTCTGAAACTCGTCAAAAATAAAAAATAAAACCTGCAAATTGTCTTCGATCCGGAAATCCAACACGGTTACCTGATAGAGTTTTGTTATTTACAACCGAATTCATGTATCAATATATTTATTAATACTGTTATTTTTATATTTAAAATTTAAATTTATACTATTTTTATTAAAATCTAATTTTTTAAAAATGAGTGTGCACATCGGTGCGAAGAATCGCTTACAGCCAGATTTTTTCTCTTACCTGATATATTTATGTTGAGTTCTGTTATATATATTTTTTATACACTTTATTGATATAATGTTATTTATAATCGTGAAGTGTAAAAATATCGTACAATCACTTCGAAAAAAAGTGAAATTTATTATTATTTTTTTAATGTAAATTTCATATTTATTAGTTTTTTAAAAAAATAATTACATTGCGCTTTGACACTCATAAATTCAAAACTACAATTATCATTTCTCATAATTATTTGTGTTATTTTTTTTAAAAGAGGTTTGTGGATTAGTTGCATTTTGCAATAAATTATGTACTTAATAGAAAAAAAAATATGGTACCAAAAGTTTTAGTTAAAGAGATGTCCATCCAAATGAAGAAAGGATCCAATCACCTACAATTATTTGCCTCAATTTCACGAAACCAAAGATCTTCGTATGATTAATTCAGCTTGCCTAACATATATTTATTGAAGTGATCATTTTTAAGGAAAGTCAACCTAAGTGGCTGGTATTTAGCAAGGTGTTAATTAAAGGTGTTAGTCAAAATGATATTTCCACGTACAAAAGTCACACATAAAAGTCACCTATTGACATTTAAAAAAAAAAAAAAAAACTTAGCCATTAAAAAAATATTTTTTAATAATTTTGTAATTTTTTTAAAAAATAATATTTAAAAAATTTTAAAAATATTTGAAAAATAATAATAATAAAAGATTGGTCTTATCGGTGGAGACTCTAATTGAGTGTAGCATCACCCTGCTCAGAATACTTTTGTATCTAAAATATTCAAGGGAAGTATGTTTTTATTTTTTTCATAGGTTGTTTAATATTCCGTAGCTGTTTTGTTTAATTCTAGTTTATGGGCTTTTGGCTTTATATTTTATAATTATATACATTTTAACTTCTATTTAAAAAAACAAAAGTTTTAGGGGTGCCCATAATTCATTAAAAAAAAAATTATTAGTGAGGGGGATGGGAAATGTTGTATAATCTAGAGGCAGAATTTACAAGCAATCGGGAGTTAAGTATAAGCTTGGTAGTGAGATGAAATGAGAATTTTGTAAATAGTAATAAGATAATTTATAAATAGTAGTGAGATATTTATTAATGGTTTATGGGATTTTGAGAATTAAGAGAAAAAAAGTTGAATAAAAAAAATTATAAAATTAAAATATTATTAGAATATAGTTTTTTAATCTTATTTTTGTTTTGAGATTTGAAAAAATTAACTAATTTTTTATTTAAAAGTTTAGAAAAGTTGTAATGATTAGTTCGAAAAAGTTACAATAATTAGTTTGAAAGTATTTATATTTGAGCGATATTTAAGAATAAAATGAAAATAGAATTTTGAAATAGAAACTTTCTCTAAATAAAACATAAGAGTGATTGAGAAGAGATGAATTGAATTCAAGGGTTTAAACAGTGTGGTAAGAGGGAGGAAGACTGAGGTCTTGTGAGAATATATTTTATGGTTTTGATTGCAAGACTAGCTGGCACTAATGCTGTCTGGATGCTTTTATAATTAATGAGCCTTTGGGGCCTCCACATGTGACCCCCCTTGCAAGTTGCAAACTTGCAATTGGCAATTTCCTGATTTTCTATGCTTATCAATATTTAAATAAAATGTTGGATTTGAAAATACAGCTCATTTTTTTTATATATATAAAAAATATAAACGATTAAAAGTTTCTTCTTAATTATTTTAATGGTGCAAAATATCATAGGAGATAAGTACTTTTTATAAGGAAAATTATATTTCTAAGCTGAACTAGGGATCACACATCACATACTTATGATGTGGCAAATATGGTCTATTTCAATTCCGGTCCGGTTCGGTCCAATAGCTGAATCTCTCTCCCCCTCCTCTCCTTGTTCCTTCTATCTTTCCTCTCCCCCGTGTTCCCTTTGCCCTCAACCCCGTCGATAACATCTTGAGAACCTTCCACTAAGAATCCTTCGCTCTATCGATTCCCTCAACCCCCCTCCCTTTGCTGATAATCCCTCCTATTGTCAATTCCCTCTCTCCCCTCCCTTGAGAAAAACCTTAATAGACATTCTCATGGGTTGCGCATCCCTCTATGAAAGCCCTTTCCCTCATGGGTCGTTTGATCCAACTAGATTTAAGATGTATGCTCACATCCAGAATCCTAGATCTTGGTATTTTCTGTGCGATTATGTTTAATTTCTGAGTTTTGTTCTAGACTATCATTGTTTGTATGTTTGATTATTTTCTGCACCATTGTGTATACTTTACTGATTGAAGTTTGTATTCATTTTGTGTGTTTGTGGAAAACTTGAAGCAATGGAATTGAGTTTTGATTTTGAATCACATTTATTAGATTTCAACACCTTTGTTTTGTTTCATAGCTTTGCTTTAGGTATGCATTGGGATATTTTCAAAACAAGCAGTTCATCTCTGTTTTGTTAATCTCTTTGCTGATAAAAATGGCTGAAGTCATGGTCGTGAGGAAAGCTGGCGGCAGTCCGTTTCAGATCTGTTTTGGAAATGGAACCAAAAGAGTAGTTGTACGCATGCGTTTAAAACAATAAATAAATAAATGCCATGTCACTGGTGTTTGTGGAGTAGATGGGCAGATGAGTAGATCTACTCTTTTATAAAAGAAAATCATTAAGATGTAATTAAGTTAATCAATTTGATGATCAATGAAAACCGAACCATTTCTGGGTCCACATGCAAAACGACACACCCCTCGTGGTCAGACAGACAGCTGTTACTCTATCTAAGAAGAAACGAAATATTTGTACGCCAGGCTATTGGGAAAAACGTCTGCATCTACAAGAAAGAATCCAAAGAAACTACAGCGAGCTGAGAGTTTAGAGTCACTCAGCTGAATTTATGGAAGCAACAACCAAAAATGTTTTTTCAACATGAAACCATCGAGAGGAGTGTTTTCAGAACTGAATTCAGATGCAGGAAATGCGATGCTTACAACACACATATATTTACCATTTCAATATACATGTTCAAATTCTCTTTGAATATAGTTTCTTTCTTTTTAAAAAAAATGAAAAAGAAGGAAAGGGGGAGGGAGGAGGAACTATATAATAATAATTTACAACCATAAGTTTGGTGATCACCTTAAAAAACTCGTTTCATGAAACCCATACCAAAGATCTGTTGCTGGAAATTCAACGTCCTATGTGCCGGCAGAGAACAATCGTGAACAACTTTACGTGGCATTCTTACCCATATCTATCAGGCATTTCTTTGACAGGTTGATCATGGAATCTGCTATAACTCTGGCACTTGACTTCATGTAACCACCTGCAACATGCAAGGGCACATATATTACATTTCCAAGAGGCTGTTAGATGTAAGAAGTTTAACCACGCGATTTGCTGTGGGGATCATCTGGGACTTTCATCAAATCTCAGTGAACCATTTTACCTTTTTTACCTATTCTAAATCACAACACAGAGGAGTTAGCAGAATGCTGTAAGTCTGCAGCCTTTGTAAATAATCCATGGGGTGATGCAACATGGAAATACCAAAGGCCAAAGACAATACCTATGCAATAAGAGGTTATAAAGGCTCTGTAAATGGAAGAATTGCTGCTCATTCGGGATTTACACAATCTCTTTTGCAAGGGTCTCCTAAGATTGTCTATAATTTTTATATTTGAGTGTGCATGCCCGAGGCTAACATGTTTTTTCCGTAAGAAACATGGAAGCAATATCCAGGATCCTCTTATGTGATCATTTCTTTTTTCTCAACATATTAGTTTCACTACATTTTCTCCAATTTATATTTGTTGATAGTTATAAACGTACCAGAGTTACAATGATCAGGAGCTTTGAGATGCCTTTTGGTGAAAGAATTTTTAGATACCTTGTGGGCAAAGGGCATAATCAAGATGTCTGAAATGTGGTCTCCCAGACAGAGAAACATATAGGCAGTATGACTAAAATAAAGAGGTGGCCTTTGCTGAAATAAGTCGCTCTTCCTTCTATGCAACGAGAGAGAAAGGGAGAGAGAGAGCACCTGATGTGAGCATGACAATAGGTATGTTCCTCTCACGAGCGAACCTAAAAACTTTCTCATCTCTATTGGCAATCCCATCAGGACTGATCTGCAAATAAAGCAAACATAAAAACATAAATTGGAAAACAGAGAGGTAACAACTTCTGTGGTTTTTTTACGGTGAATAACTATTCTTGTTTTTAACACAAATAAATAAATATCAGGGAAAAAGGCAAGGCAAATAGAGAACTGTCAATTTCTCACAAGCCAAACATGTCCAACCAAAATTACCTTCAACCTGCCAAGTGGATCTCCATCAAGAATATCAGTTCCAGCATTGTAAACCACCAACTCAGGATCAAACACACTCGCAGCAACCTAATATTCACATACAATACATCTCAAAGATGCAAGAAATACAGTGGATAAGTTAATTGCAACTTAAAGCTGATTTTCCATGCACATGGTTTCATCACTTTCTATTTCAATGCCATGAGAATTGTTCACAGATTAAACCTCAAAGCCATGAAAATTAATTGTTCACTTTTTCTCTGTTTTGTGAGTGGGAGAGAGAAGGGAGGGGGGGGGGGGGG
>QGSO01000438.1:24076-73882 GCA_011037825.1 Carya cathayensis
GGGGGGGGGGGGGGTGGTTTCTGCACATTGATGGGCAAATAGATCCATGATATGGACTAGGCCGAGCTTTATATCCAATCGAGGATCTTGCAGGAAAAGACCAAATCAACGATAAGCATGTTCAAGACAGGAGAAGGAACAAGTATATACCTTAAGTGCCTCATCCAATTTCTTCAAGTATTCATCGGTTGCGGTTCCACTCTGTTGTCAATCAGGAAAAATGAACTATTATAGTAGTTTCAGGACAAAAACTACTACAATCTAAGCCTACATTGAGACATTAACTGCTTACCATTACTTCAACCTTCTGATCGATGTATCTTCGTGCTTCATAATCCTGACAAATAAAGAATAGTTAAATAAACAATAAGAGTTAGGAATTATGAGGGTATGATAAAACTACAAAAAATAGTTATACTCAAATAGAAATATCAGAACAGATGGGGCCAGAAAAGATCACTTGTTTTATTCTCTAGACCAAATACAACTATACGCTACTCAATGATAGAATTCATGATTTCTCCCTACCCTCAAACAATCCCAAAAAACCATTCCAGCAGAATAGCTGGCACCTTACAAGTAAGCAAAAGATATGATAATGAGAAGTAGAGCAGGCAGCTTACAAATGGATATATTCCGGGGTTGTACATATCCAGTGTATAGACTCGTCCTGTCAGTAAAAACTCCATCATTGATATCAAATAAGAGAGTGAAATATAAAACCAAGCTTGGAAAAATAAGTAGCCATACTGTCATCGGCAAAATCCAGTTCATGGCCATTTCCTTGGTGTGCATCAAGATCAATTATCATCACCCTGTAAAATTTACAGACAAGAAATATAATATCCAATTCTCAGACTCTAATTTAAAATCCCCAACTTATAATCACAAGGGAAGTTCGTCTGAATGGAAATTCCTGGTACCTTGATATATTTAACCGTACAAAGGCATAGTGGATGCAAAGAGAAATGTCTGCATAAGCACAAAATCCACCTCCTTTATCCCCAGAGCAGTGATGAAACCCTCCTCCCACATTGACAGCCCACCCACGCTCTTTTGCAAGCTTTGCTGCCAAAATAGTCCCTCCCACCTGCACTAAACATGATCTACATAACCCTATGCTGCAGGCAAAATAAAGAAATAAATTCTGACAATTATATCCAAGGCGGATGATGACTTTACCTGATTGCGAAACGGGTAAAGAACTTTCTGCTGCACTAGACAGTTGGGAAATAGAGCAACAGGAGGGACCTATAGTACAGGATTTCGGATTAGTCTACAATCTTAACACATATAAACACAGTATGCAACCACCAAAACCTAGCATAAACCAATAAACCATAAGAAAGCACCCACTACCAAAACTATTTTGTAGTCTTTCACATAGCACCATACCTATGCATTAGTGTTTTAATAGGTTCATGACTTTATGGAGCTGCCTCCAAAAGAAGCATTTTTTTTTTCAGTAAATTCAGGAAAAGCATATGATATTCAATTCTTTCTAAAAAAGTACTCTAAGAAAGCATTTCAGATAATAAATTGGAGGTGCATGGAGTTCCACAAATTACCTCAACTATACAGGCGACATTTGCACTATTTTTTAGACTTTTCAAGTATGATTCTGAATGTACCTGTTTAACAAATCACTTATCAGCTAGTATATGGATACAGAAAGCGATGCATGCACTCATCTTACATTAATACATTATCGCAATGACTGCTCTTTATGCATTTTGCACACACATAACATTAGTCTAAAAGAATATGAAATAGAATAAAAAATCACATAGTTTAGATTATTTGATAGGTCTGAATCCAATGCCAATGCTAAGATGGAGATTACCACAAGGAGATCCTCGTTTGAAGCTTCCAGAGGCTCAACGATACAATATTTTCCCAGAGCACCATCAGAGATGAGGAATCGACATACACGACCCCATTTAGATGAATCAAATGGGTGCCTACATTAATTCCATATTTAATCAAGGCCAGGATTATAACTACCAACTTATATCCAGCCCAACACTAAACAGAAACTTTTACTCTTTCAGGGGCCAACAGAGGTCATCACTCTAATCACGCAAGGCATGCAAAAAATCATGGCATACTATTTCTACTTTTAGGGACACAACTAATAGACCTATTTAAAAATATAATATATAGAGAACCAATGTACTCTTACTCATGAAAATACTAAGACAGCACTTGGTATTACACATAGATCATAATTTCCCATCTAATATTTAAAATAGCATGGCTTTTTCCTAAGATAAAATATCATTATTTTATTTCCCATCTGATGCACGGCAAATCAACATTATTTATTGCCATCCCTAACAAAGCCTAACATATGAAACTGCTAGTTCTTTTTCGTAAGACTGGTAATTAATCACCGCAAGATTAAAGGAGTGAGCAACTTGGTAACACGATCCTTGAAAGATCAATGCTTTCAATTACAAAATATTTTTAATTAACTACAGGCTTTAGCAATTCCAAGAGTTCACAAGTACCATTTTTGCCTCGATAAATAGTAATTTGTAACCAAGTCCAACAGATTGAAGTTCTGCACTATTCATACAAACCAGGAATTGAAACTAAAATGAACCAAAATCGCGTTTCACCACTAAGCAAAAAGCCCACTTTTTAAACTTGGAATCAAATATATGAAGTGGTAACTTGAAGAAGCCTAATTAAGCAAGCATAAAATACTTAACAACCCTCGGAATACAGCAAAGAGTACAAGAAAAATGAAAACCAAAGTTCTTACAGCTTCTCTATGCCAAGAAACGCTATATCGTACGACGCCGAGTAAATAACAGGAACCTGATTGATCAATACTCTTAATTAAAAAACAAACAAAAAAATTCCATATGACGCGTACACACACGCACACATATAGCCTTATAGGTTTACCTTGGAGAGAGGAACGTCAAAGTATAGCTTGCTTTTGAGAATTCGGCTGCGCCGAAGAGTTTCGGCCTCGGTCGCGGACGAAGAAGAAGAGGCGGACGACATTGCTCTAGCACGACTCGTGGAGTTGCGGAGAACACAGCGATAGAGAGACTGATAATTCAATGGTGGCGAATTGCGAAGGAGACGAAAATGGCTGATTCGCAGAGATTCAGTGTTAATTACGCGGTTGATGGAATCGGTATGACTCGGTGACCGGATACGATTCCCCCTTACCATATTTCTTTACTATTTTTCTAATAAAAAATACAATAAGACAATGGCATTTACAATAAAAAATACAAAAATAAAAATAAAAAATAAAAAATAAATGAATATTATATTCTTTAAAATGACATCATTTAATAGCATAAATAAAAATTTTATCACAACCATTTTTATATATTTTTTAAATAATTAATATAATTAGTTACAGTATTTTTTTAATATAAAATAATTATTTTAATTAATTATATTAATAAAATATATAAAAAAATACACAAAATGCGTACAGCCTATAAATTGATTTTTTTTAATTATAATTTGTAGCTTTTAATTTTTAATTTTTTAATAGTATTATTTAATATTTTGTTATATTAAATCTCCTCCCATCAAATTCCACGTGGATAATATTATTGTGTGCATCAAACCTTGCTCTTCAGTCTTCCCAAAGTGACGAGCATCTCTATGTTTCGGTTGCGCCTCTAAACGCAGAAGAAGTGGAGAGGAAAATCAGAAATGGCGGACAAGCCAAGCCGAGCATTGGTGTTGTACGGAGATGGGTTGGCCCGTTTCATCAGCCCATCTCACGATCATCTCCATTCTCTCACATCAAAAGCTTCCTGTGGCTTCTTGACCCTCCCCACTGCCCCTACCTCTGGTTTTGCTCTCTCTCTCTCTCTCTCTCTCTCTCTCTCTCATTTTGTTTGAATTGATATATCAGTCTCATTCAGCGCTAAAGGAATAACCATCGATCTACAATTTACAACTATCAAGTTTTTTTTAAAAGGTGCTAGTCTATAGTCCAAAAGACAAACTTTGCTATTTTACTATGATTTGTGGTTGGTAAAAATCTCCACTTTTTATTATTATTTATTTTTAAAATTCAGTTGTAAGATTTGTTTCTAATCGAGTTCTTCGTATGCATGGAAGGGAAAACAAGTTAATAAAAAAGCAGGTTCCATACGCACAAGAGCACAACCCAATCGTAGGTAGCTTATCATAAGCTGCTTCTGTTGTTTGGTGGGTTTGCCATCTTTACCAAGAGGCGGTTGGTTTATCCAACCTATTGCATGCAGGAGTTCAATTGGTGCCCAAGATCTAGAAATAGAGCTCTTGAGGGTGGAAGTTTTACGAAGTTTGCAATATTGTCACCAGTCTAAAAACAGCATAATCCACTCTGACCCAATTTAATTCACCTCATGCTACTTCTGTTTATGGTTGTTCGGCTTCCGTTTCCTCCTCAATTTACTTTAAAAAGTTGGTAAATCTATGATCATTGAGATTGACTTGATTTAGATTGCAGAAAGTGAGGATGACAGAGTAGTTAGAGAGTTTGCAGTATTGATGGATGCTTGTGAAGCTTATACCGATCAGGTGAGATCCCCATACTGGAAGCATCTGAGGTCTTGGTTTCACGATAAAGTATAAAAAATAATATCTCTTCGTGTTTTCAGCTTCACAGTAACATTAAAATGCCAACATTATCAGAGAGGTATTATTTGCTCTTAGATTTTCTGTTGTTTTTGTCAAATAAGTTGAAGTGTAGTTAGACAATGTCAATCTATGTGCTTTCTAACTTCAGGTTCATGGGAATGAAAGCTGTTATAATCACAAAAAATTCAAGTTTGAAAGTTTTTGGTGCCAAACTTGGCTTAATTGTGTTGGAATCCAATGACCTAGTTAAAAACCTGCATTCCCTTGCAGAACTACCAGCGGATGTTGTGGCGTCTGAGTTGCTAAACTTGCTTGGATTTAAAGAAGGGAAGACTCTAGAGACAAGCGAGTATGGTTTAGTTTGTGTGCATGTAGGGGATGGTGGAAGGGTAAATGGTGAGAAAAACAAGGCCATTGTGAAGGACATGGAGTATGTCAATGCTTTGGTTGGAGATATAATGAAGATAGCCCAACCTGGATCCGAAATTGTTTCCCGCCTGCATTTGTCCCTCATGATGAGCTATGGCCATGTCCCAGAGGACAATGATCCCAACTTATCAGTTTTAACTACTAAAGATCATGAGAAAAAATCTGATCTTTTAATGCTCTTCCCTTGTCAAAGTTACACCATGAGAGGAGAAAATCAACGGGAAGATGTTAGGTGAGTAAACATTTGATGGTTTCTACTTTCTAGCAATGCATAGGCCATTCTTACAGCTCCAGGCTCCGGTTAATTTGTGAACAGGCATCATTTCCCCATGTTGATTGCTCAATGGCAGTATGGTGTAACCCGCAAGGATATGGCAGAGATGTTTTCCTTTAAAGATTTTGAGGTACAAACTAGAGCCATCACACATATAATCTCATCATATCTAGGAGTAGATGTTTTTTTTTAAATAAGTATCTAGGAGTAGATGTTTTACGATGTGCACCTATAAAAATAAAAAAAAGGATGTTTTATGGTTTGCCTAGTCATGTTGTGCTTCCACAGTATCTGGAGCTCGTCGCCATTAAACAAAATGTATGGCTTTATCTTAATAAGAATTTCCACTCTAGTAAACATTTATTTCAAATGCATGGAATTAGATGTACTTCTAATAATATTCTTGGACATTGTAAACCTTGTCTATATGAAACAGCTGACTGCGTTTAAAAATTTATTGTGTTTCTGCTACTGTGTGCCCACCAGTTCTACCTTTTCCCTACAAGGCGGAGTCTTTTTTAAGGTTATGTATGTAGTCTTTTATGTACAAATATTAGTGGTTCTGCAAGTTCTTTACGTCTCAGCCTGTTTATATTCAGACTAAAAATACTTCCATACTGATAATTCCTCCCGAGTTATAATGGTCTGTGTCTTGATGGTTTAAGATATATGTTCTATGGTGCCTTAATGCCTTGCTCTCTATGTGATAAATTTTTCCTCTACTGTTTTCTCTTTCCGGTTTGTCTGCAGCATGGTGGAAATCTTGCCATACCAGCAGATCGGTTTCTGCACGAGGTCGCCTTTAAGATTTGTAAGGCCCCCAAGTATGGAGCATGAAATATATTTATCAACATTCCAGATATGTAGGACAAGCTTAAAATTTAAGCATCAAATATGGATCACAGAGATGGAGCTTCCTGGTTTGATTCTCTATGCTAAACGAGTCTGTTGTCTACTTTTGGTCAAATCAGGCACTGGTTATGATAGGACGATTTTGCTTGTGACCTTGATATTGAGACACATCTTTACATTCATTTTCCAAATCGTTTCCAACTAATGCTAGTACATTACTTGACAAACTTGTCCTTTTCCATAACTCCATACGTGAGCTGTAGGCCAAGAAAACTATTCTGATCTGATGTTTCTGCAATTGTGCTTACATTTTGACCGGTAAAATGTGTGAGGATTAGCCTCTAATCCAAGGAAAGGAATCTCTCCACACAAAGCTCAATGAATAATATTCAATTCAATGTAGAATATAGAGTATTTTGATAATTTTAATTGTCAACATAATGTAAAATAACTAAAATACTCCATATGAATTCTATCCATTCCTGAGTTAACTGGGTTTTAGTCCGATTAAACTTGGCTCCTATGTTAAGCTACACATTATTACAATGATTACTCAGCAGCATTCAATCTTCATGACCAAGATGTAACAATTGCTTCTTTGTGAAAATTATGTTTCTTAATTGTCAATAGAGGAACACTTTCTTCCATTACTTCATCATGTCAGAGGTCTTTCCAGAAAGCCTACATAAACACAGCTTATGGAAGGGCCACCCATACTGTATTATCGAGTTTCCTCCATTAAAAACTCCTCGACATCAATGACATATGACCTAGCATTCCAACACATTTTTAACACAATAAGTACCCATCAGAAACCACCCAAGGAGGAGGACTGAGAAGGATAGCAGCCCGATCAAGAATGGCCACCCAGCCATGCCAATGCCGAGGCATAACACCAGTACGAAAGGGAGAAAAGATCTTATGATTGACATGCTATCAACCCAACGCCCCTTGCATAGTACAAGAGCTGCCACATTTATCATATTCCAACTCATTGATCCACCGTAACAGAGCCGATTCAGACAGTTGGCAACGAATGAATGGCTGTTGCAGGTGAAGAGGTTGTAGGATTTGTGCTCGAAGTACCGGATACTAGACCGTAGGGCATCATCCCATGTGATTGATGCTCCAAACTCTGCATGACGGAAGCCAATCTTGCACTTGTGCCCAGCTAGATTTGGCGGAAAGCAACACTGCATTAACATTCACATTGAGGTTCCTCATGCAACAATGTCAATAGCTAAAATGTAGCTATAAACAAGCAAGATTAACTCTTTACATAAGTTGATAAAGGAAATTACTGACGCTTGTAATTCCAATTCATCCAAAGAAAGTGGCATCACAATATCAGGAGATGGGCTAAAGAGGATGAGAGAGAGAGAGAACACCAAAACGATTCAAAAGGGCGGAAAGGGGACTGTACCTGTTCTCTATCAAGTTGAAGATATCTTGCTACAGCACCAAACGCAAAATCATCAACACTTACAAAATTGGATCCTGAAAAATCTAAAACGGCTCCATCCTCCCTGCAAATGCCAACATGCCCAATGAAAGGTGCCAACCACGAGACTACGGGGAGTGGAGTCCAAACTAAACAACATGGAAACTTAGCCTTCCCTGGAACAATATCTCCTAATGGCCACAATTCATGCTGAATCCTTTGGGTAGAACTCAGATGTTCAACATCATAAGCTGCTGTTAACTCCATATTAGGATTTCTTCCGTAGGGCATATGGCTTTGTTCAACTTCCCTCGAAGAAACATCTATATGTCAGATGACAAACATGAGCATTCTCTTTGTCCCAAATAAGCAAACCTGGCAAATCGGTTATTCTTTCACCAGTTTGACTGAGCTATTCTGCAATATACAACAACACTGTAGCCATGTTTAGGGCAAAAAATCCACGGGGAGGGGAGTTTGTGGTGGAGATTTGAGAAGAATATAAAACAAAAAAATTGGAAGGTATGTGGGAAAATAATCTAAACAAGATGTTGCGCTAATTCCAACACTGCCAAGCTACATGTACAATGAAAAGCATACAACTAAATTAATGTTAGAGCAAATAAAAATAGAAAAGCATCTCCCTATTCAGATTAACCAGCCATTGCATCCGCAAAAGATCCAGACAAATCCCAAAAAGATGTATAGCATAATCAAAATCTAATAGATTTTTCAACATGTTCTCACACCAACAAATGCTATCCCACCTACTAGATTTGACACTCATTGCTAGTTCCAAAGACAATTGCCATGCATATTTTTTTATTTTTTTTCATAATCACACCTAACAAAAAAGAAAACAATGGTGGAAACACAAACTGTGTAGTGACCGAAGGGCAAACCACCTTCAATTTTTTACTCCAAAATGACAAGTGAATGTTATAGTTGAAACTCCTTGGAATCATTATGCCCTGCAAGAACTCATCTCTCCGAGGTAATATGAGATTGGAATAATCATTCTTCCTATACTTATTCTGGGATGTAACAATCTCTCTCGTTTAAATCCTTGATGTCCTTGTCCGAACATTTTTGACATGGCATGACTTAAGTTGCATACTTTTGGTTATAATTGACTCCGATACCATTCTTAATAGCCCAAGAAAAGCTCAACTGCATTTGGGCTTATACTGCAAAATAGTTAGTCAATGTTACAATGGAAGCCTTTTAGAACCATTATTAATTACAAAAACTTCTTCCTAGAAAATTTGGGATCACAGTCACCATCTTTTATAATAAGACATCATCACCCTCATATACTCAATTCGAGGTATTACAAACCAAGCATATTGTCAGAGTAACCCATTTCATAAGAACCTCAAAGACATCCACAAAAGGAAGCCCAATCAGATTTAACAACAGCAAATAACATGCCAGCTAGTGTGTCAAACAGTATCAACTCACATCTTTATGCTTCTGTTTGTCCTCCGATTAATCATTTGACTGATAGAAAAGGATGGATTTAAGGACTTAAGCCATTATTCTCGTACTAACACTGCAATTATATGTTCCAAAACCAATGAAATACTCCCCTCATTAACAGGAAAAAAAGAAAAAGAAAGAAGGGATTTGGTCACGAGCATCGATACCTAAAAGCTATACTGGATCGGTATTGCTAGTCAGCAACATTCTCATATGTGGTGCTTCTTGGTCTAAACTTTCTCATTTACAAACATGAAGCTGTTGCCTGCATCCTAGAGTAAGAGCGCTAAGTTTTCATCAATAAGTTCAAATCGTAATTAGCACGCACTGGTGATGATTTTTGTATATGTCCCGTTTACTTTGACTTTTGCCTATCATTTTTGTTTAACGATAAAACAAAACCCTAACCATAATGAGACAAATGGCTCCATTTAGCGATAAAACAAAACCCTAACCATAATGAGACAAATGGCTCCATTTAGGTGAATGAATGTTTTATAGCACAGTAATTATATGACCTGTCTGCATTTAATTCGAAAAAGAGATTGTCTTTTCGACATGGTTCTAATTCTTCACGAAAATGGCCAAAAAGCATATTCATTAAACCTGTCAACGAAGAGAGAAACCTAGACAAAGTCAACTATAAAAACAATGGTAAAAATAGAAAGTGGGAAGCTTCAATTCCATTTTACCAGGAATTTCCTGGGGATTTTGCCCTGAAACCACACGAAACACGGATGGGTTTCCACAAAATCCCGGAACACGTTGAAAAAGAACAAGATCCAAACCCAAACATAACGCATTCAAGTCTTTTGAAAGATACAAAGGGTAACAAAAGATACTCCAATACGAACCTGTAGACGGCAATGATCCAGAGGCCGAATCTGAAAATGGGCCCGGTGGGAAAAAAGGCGGGGAAGGGGAAGACAGAGACCAAGATCTCGAGGTTGGAAAAGAAGAAGTAGCAGCAGCTGTGATGCCGTCGTTGTTCATTATCCCGCAGCCAGGATGATATATTCTGACAAAAAATGGACGAAAATTTTTGCTTTTTCTTCATTTAATTAATGATATTCATAAAGTTGAGAGTTTTCTTTGTCTTGGAACTGAAGGAGCAGACGCAAAGACGGCAAGATGCATGAACCGTCAACCATCCCTGAATTTCGCTTCATTGGTGGGGTCCTCATATACATACATCACCCACAACTTTAGAGAGAGAAAAAAAAAAATCATCGGTGCCTTCCTTCTTCCGTAATGATCAGCATGGGTGGAAATTAGAGAGTTTTTACAGTATATTGTCTATTCACCTAAACCAATCTGATTTTTATTTTATTTTATCAATATTAAAAGATGTAAAAAGAAATATTATAATAATTTTTTTTTTAAAACGTATATTTTCACATGTTTTACTATGATTAATACAGGAAGAAAATATTAGTAAATTTTTTTTAAAAAAATATTTTAATTATAAAACAATTATAAAAATAAATTTATAAATTAATATGACTTTATAAAATAAATTTAACGAATCACGTAAAATTACATCAATTTATAAATTTATTTTGATAATAAATTTTAAAATAAATTGATAATATTATGTGAAATAAAAATTTTACATATAATTATTTTTATGTATTATATTAATATAATTAATTACATATTAAAAACTTTAACACAATCAATCACGTTATTTAAAAGATAAGCATTGCTTTTTAATATTTATATGATGTTTGTAACATTTTAAGACATTTTTTCCATGACAGCATTAATTGTGGTGGGCGCCGACCATATTAAATGGAGGCTTTGTCACGAGGTCGTTATTACGCAACCAATCTTGTCAAGTCTGATTTTATAACATGGACTAGATTATGTTAATTTCAGTTATGTATTAAAAAATTATTAATATTATGGTTAGTTTATAATATATGTTTAAGATCGTAATGTTCGTTATTAATAAATATTATATATTTTTATAAAATAAAGTAATTTTTGACCTTAATAGTAGTAGATAACGTGGTTGTTGTTCTTAATAATAATGGTAGGAAAAGCTCTATGTCTATCTACGTGTTTAAAGTGTAATTTACTGTAAATAGAGTTTGATATAATATCTTCATTCTTCCTAACCTCTGTATGGAGTTGTCTTGTAGCTCTATAGTTCTTCCCTTTCCTGCATATCTGAAAATGAAGTCGACACCTCTCCCATTCCCTCCCTCTCTTGCTCCTATTTTAGTCTATCTGCTTGCTTTATGTCTCATCCTCTCGATTTTATGTTCATTTCTTATTATGTTCCAATCAATTCATTGTCATAAGATCGTCTCATCCTCTATTCCATTTTAGAATGGTGGAGTTCAATCATCTATGGACCTTTGATGGCCAATAGATTTAATAATAAAGGAAAATAATCGCAAGAAATTATACAATAGTAATCTTATAACCTAATGTAATTTGATGTGATTTGTCATATTGTAAAGTTATTTTTATTGTAAAGTAATTCTAACAGATCAGATAAATCCACATCAGTTTGTGAGATTGTTTTGTATAATTCATTTATAGATATAGCAGTACTGATAAATTACATATTAATCATCATGACTTTTTTTCTTTTCTTTGTCCTTGACAGCTACTCTAATCTGGTTTTTTTAAGTTAATAATATTAACAGCTTAGCCACTCTTACGCTCTCCATTTGCCCTTTGCCATTTTTTAGCAAGAATTGATTTCATTGATAAAGCGTAGAAGCAGTACAAAGATAGGGCCTTACATAGCCTAGCACAGAGGAAATTAAGTTAATTAACAGCTCGGTTTCAAGTGGATGCTAAAGATGACGTCTTGGATGAAGAACAACAATTTTCTTTATTTATGTTTTGGAGAAATTATATTTTTTATCATCAGTTTTTGTTATTCCGAGACTTTTGCAAACTCATTGAGTACTATATTAATGAAATTGGCTGTATCATTTTTTTAATATAAAATAACTATTTTGAACAATCATATTAATAAAATATACAAAAAACATGCAAAAATAAATGTATGTACCGAACTCTTTCGAGTTATACCTGTGTTTTAAGTGATTTTTCATTTAAGTGATGACATACGAGGCTACTTAAATGCACCATAGTAATTAGTACGACTGAAAATGATAAAATTCATGATGAAGAGTAATATGGCTCATTCAAAGAATATCCAAATTGATCAAGATTTTTTTCTGGGAAGGAAAAGAAAACATGGTTTAAGACGCTTAGTTCTATGTGGTATGAATTATCGATGCGAACAAGGCACCAAGTACTTTGTCAATGAGTGCCTCTACTAGTTCATCAATTCTTGACGAGTCAGTAAAGGAAAGAAAACCTACCCAAGTCAAGGCCGAGAGAGGGAATCTCGACTGATTATCATCCCAAGAGAGGGCTTTGGTTTGAGCTATTAATAATTCTATTGCAAGTGGAGGCTCCATCAATGGATAGCCTGGGGATGGATTATGGGAGTAGAGGAGGTAAAAGGGTTTGTTGGTTTTCCAGGAAATAAGAAAAAGCAGTAATGGGAAGGTTGGTTATAGCCTTCTCTACTCATTATAGTGTGAGGACTAGCAATATAAATGAAGTTAAAGCTCTGTTGGATGCGTTGAGTCTTTGTTGTATGATGCTAAACTTGAGGGAGGTGGACCTAGAGTTACATTCTAAAGTGGACATTTCCTGGAGACAAGGTACAGTTGTTGTGCCTTGGTGTGTTGAGGAGTTATGTTCTTGTCATAATCTCTCCAAGCAAGTGTTGCATGTGTTTAGGGAGACTAACAAAGTGGCTGATTGTTTACCAAATCTGAGCTAATAATGCTGAGTGACTGAAATATGGTACATGGAGAGTGGATGGAGCAGACACTCCTTGTGCTGCAAGTGCTCTTGATTGTAGTGGAGCTGTCTGCTATAAAGAAACAGGGGTGGGTGCTGCTTATGGCTTTCCAGCTAATATTGAATATTATTTCCCACTAGATTGGTTTTAGTTGAAAGTCTGTACTTTTATCTTTTAGCATTTACATCTTGGTTTTGGATCTAATTTTTGTAACCATACGGGGTGTGATATAATCATGGTATTCCTCTGCAATAAGTTAGGTACTGTCATTTTTCCTTGAAAAAATGAGGTTGAGAGAGGAGATTGGAGATACGGATTCGAGGGAAGCTTGTTGCGATCTAACAAAGAGAAAAATAGGGGAACTAAAATGGGCAGCAGACTTACTCAAGCATACAATAACCTTCTTAATATTATTATACATTAACGTCCTTTAAAATGTTACACTTGATATAACCCCATCCAATGTTTAATCTATTCAGTTTGATTTTTACAGTAATTACATGGAGCACCATGGAACAATCTGAACTGTGCAATATGGGATCTAAAGATATGTTCTGCCTATATACTGAATAATATACAGTAATTATATGGTAACTAAAGCAGCTTCATGACTCACAATTAAGGAAGACCAGGTTCACCACAGAATTCATCTGGCTCAAATGCTCTTGCAGATTCATCACTGTAAACTCCAGGTATTACCCTGGTACTGGCATTTCCTGATCTTATATTGGATACATTTTGGTCCCCATCAATGTCGGTGAGGAAAAGAGCACACGCAAATAGTGATGCAGCAAGAATGACAAGAGTAAACTTTAATCTGCTCAACAACGGCTTGACCTGTTGGAGAAGAAAGGAACCCATGTGAGCTAGAGTTCACCCCAAGATGAAATTTGTCATTTCATTTTTCTTCAAAAAGTATAAATATGGTCTTACTATGGTAGTCTTCCAATATAAATTCAACCAGAGAGGTGCACAAGGAACTTCAAGGAAAAATGACTTCCAACATTTGCAAGATTAGTGCATGGTTTGGTGTTCATAGACATTTGTAATGCCACAGAGTAGCTTGGAGGACCCTTAGACTAAAAAATAGTTATGGCACAGGAAAGGCTCTTCCATTTTGCACCGCCTAATTAGCTACGCTAGATGGAAAGATTCAGAAAAATGCTGATGCATGGATGAATCTTTATAGACTCCATCTCCATCATGCATGGTTATAGATGGCTTTTAGTTCAAAACTTCAATAACCCCCAAGAAAACAAGTACCATCAGCTAGTTGCTAGTTGGCAGAGTTAATGGTCACTTCCCTTTATTGCACAATACATTGTAATTCAGCCATTAGACACAAATGAAGTGCTCACCAGAAATAATCTTACCGTCTCAAAGCAAACTTTCGAAATAAATTTTATCAAGTCCACATGTAACGCCCCAATAGAAAACCCACACCACATGGCCTATACTCTAAAAAACTAGTCAATGATACAATTAGATCCCCATTGAAATCTTTAAAAAAGCAAGAACTTTTCATTCCCAAGCAATGTGGGATACACCACTACCCTTATCCTTATCATATGGGGGTACCACAATCTCCCCCCATCCCCCAACTCAAAATTCCCTACGTCCTCGTTGGGTTGGTCCATCGTAGGTGGCACGGCTCAAATTCCACATTTCTGGTTGGGATAGTATGCTCTGATATCATTTGTAACGCCCCAATGAAAAATCCAAACCACATGATCTATACTCCAAAAAGACTAGTCAATGATACAATTGGAGCTCCATTGGAACTTTATAAAGAGCAATAACTTCTCATTCCCAAGCAATGTGGGATCCCATACACCACTACTCTTATCCTTATCATATGAGATATCACACCACAAGAATCATTCATACATCGTATGTTGCTTGATTCATATTAAACAAGAGCCACCAGCATCAAAAGGCAAAATTCATTACAAATACACCAAGTTTGTAAATGAGAAACTTACAGAAAATGAACCGAGGAGCCTGTCCCGCGCCAAGACTTCGGCTGTTTTCACCCATATCTATTGAGGAAAGTCAATTTAAGCTTCAAAAGTGCATAAAAAAATAAAAGTGGGCAATGAATCATATGCAATGGCATGGTAAAGATGCACTCGAATTGCATTACGACTGTAAATCGTACTGAAACACTGACCATGGAAAACTTCTTGAAGTTGTATAAGAAGTCATAAATCAGATGAACCATAACAAAGAGGATGGGTGACCAAAACTTATTGTATAATTTAAACCCTTGAAAATATTGACAATAGCAGCTATCCTCCAAATTTTTGAAATACAAAATCAAGGTCCTGAAAGAGCAATGAATAGTAATCTTTGGATTAGACTACACAACTGGTGATCATCAATTGATGATTACTCAGTTCATCTGTAGCGTGGCTAGGTGGTGGCTGGGGTGTAAATTTAGCACCCTGCAACTAGATCATGGCCAGATCTGGCAGTGGTGGTGAAAGATTTTAAGGGGCATAATTTTTCAGACACCTAAGCTGATCCCTCGGGCAATTTCTGACCAACAGCATATGTTTCAGGTTGGTGTTGGTTGAACCGTCAGGTTAGGTTGGTAAATCAAAGGATTTGATTTGCCACCCATGGCTGCAACAACTCTTCCCCCCCCCCCCCCCCCCCCCCCCCCCCCCTCCAAAAATAAAGTCCAAATTTTTTTAATCCAATTGTTCAAGAACTGCCATCCCTAAACCGCCTCTATGATTAGGTATTTGAGACCACACTCTTTTTTTTTTTTTTTTCTTTTGTTTAAATGGAGGAGGCATCAATATAATACAGGAAGCATGCTTATTGATTAAGGCATACTAGGCTTCTCTATTTTCTTTTTCTTTTTATTATTGAAATACTCAATTTCTTAAGATTGTTATAAAAGATTTAGAAGAAACCAATAAATTTAAAAGAAAATAAATTTGACATCTCAAGAGTTCATTGATATCTACGCGAAGAAACTATATATGCTATTATCCAACCAAATCGAGATAAGCATTTCAATCTTGCAAGTTCAAAATAAAAGTAAGCAAGATGCTGAAAACTCTATTTGCCAATTACTTCTCGTTATAAATGAGGTTTTATGAACTAGGTGGACGCGTGATTTAAGGTGAAAAAGATAATAAATCAAAATCAAACTTCCTCCCCTAAACAGTCTTCAGTTCTCTCGGCAATCAAATTTGATGTAAAGAAAGAAGCACAAACTCAATCGAATTCCACTGAGAAAGAAACAAGAATTATGCTTACCTGGCCATCATACCAGCCTGTCTCTTCATCTGCCAAAGGAGAGGAAGAAAACTACGCCATCAATTACCCAGAAAAAAAAAAAAAATCGTTTTGAGTGTTCTATGTAAACTTATCACCTCAGTCCGAACAGCCCAAAACTTAGAATTTCAAGGTTTTCCCTTCCCCTCAAAATTCTTAGAAACTAATTAAATAAAGACAATCAATATAGCAGAAGAAATAAAGCAGGGCATTTACATTCAACTGTGGCACTGAGCAATCGATTTCCCACGTAAGCCCAACCCAGGTACATCCTCACAACGGCAAGAGTAACCAACAATATCCCACTTGAAACAGAGCAGATAATCCGCTTAAATGGCTCTGTTTCGGGCCCAACGGTGCCGAACCAGGCAACGGGGAGGCCGATAAATAGAGCAAAAGAAGCGCCGGTGACGAACAATTTGGAGCTATACTCAACAATGTCGCTGGAGGCCCATGAGAAGGGAAAGGAGGTGGAGAGGGTCTGGTACTCGTTTATGGGCTGTTGCTCAAGTGGAACAGGGCACCCTGTTTCTGGTCTGCCATTTCTGTAGGATGATGCGAAGGTTTTGGAAATTGAACTTTTAAAGTTGTAGAGGTGGTGGTGTTGGAGACTGAGGTTTGGGAATGAGAAGATGGGTGAGAGAAAGTTGGATGAGGAGGAAAAGAAGAGGGAAAGCTGGGGTGGTTTCGGCGATGAGCGCAAGAATCTGGCCATGACTTCCGACTCTCAGGGAAATTTTTTCAGTCTGCACTTGGGTCACTCGCTATATCCAAGGAAGATTTTTTTCTGGTTCTTTTCCTATGTTTTTTTTCCCCAGTTTGATCCTCTAATCATCTTCGAGTGGCAAATTTAGAATCTATACCTCGTTTGTTTACAAGACAGTATAAACAGACGAGATAAATTGAGATTAAAATTAAAATTTAAATAAAATATTATTAAAATATATTATTTAAATATTATTTTTATATTAAAATTTAAAAATATTAATTATTTATTATATTTTATATTTGAAAAAATTATAATGATTAAGATGAAATAAAATTAAATAAGATGAAAATTTTCTAAAAGTGAACAAGTTTAAGTGGCTTAGAACTTTGATAAGCATTTTTTAAAAAATAATAATAATAAATATGAGATTTATACAAAAAAAATTAATTTTTTTATGTTAAATTTCACTTTTTTTAAAAAAAAATAATATACGACACTTACGCAGTACAACTATATCTAATATGAATAACACTACTCATTATTTATTTTTTCATCATTCTCTCATTATTTCATGATGTGACATTGAATGATTAAAGACTATTTATTATCTTTCACTTGTTAACTTATTATTTAATATCATATCATAAGATGATAAAAAAATAAATAATGAGTAAATTTTTTCATCCAATATTACTCATCTAATTATTATTATGTTTTTGTATGTTCCTTAGAATGCGATGATTTAATAGATTTACTTTACAATAAAATTAATTTTATAATTTGATATATCACGTTAGTTTATGAATTTAATTTTATAAAATTTTTTGTATGGCTAAAACATTTCTCATTGATTTTTGCATGAAGCCTAGAGCTCTTCTACACCACATGGGACTTCACCTAAAACGAAGGGGCTTCACAAATACAGAAAATGAAAACACGTCTAAAGTAAATAATTCTCTCTTTTTTTTTTCTTTTTCTTTTTTTCCTTTCTTTCTATTTTGGTCTTTCCTTTTCACAATTGTTTTACAGAGATCCATTGTTTACAGTTGGCCAAACATGATCTCCACAGATACAGAAGGTGAACATATTATTTTCATTTTTCTTTCTTTCTTTCTTTCTTTCTCTCTCTTAAACCTCTCCCTCTTTTTCTCCCGGGACTTTCTTACATGTAGAATGATACTACCTACTTACACCACTAACATTCAACCGTATCCTCCTCCTCCTCCTCCTCCTCCTCCACTGCACTTTTGCAGCTATTCAGTTAGGAGGAACACCAATTCTTCTGAATGGCTTGCGCTGACCCCCACTTTGAATGAACCAGCACTTTCCAATCCAGCAAGTTTCTTTTTCATATGAAATCTTCAGCTCCTCCGGCTCTTTGAGCCGAAGAACAACTATTATTGCAATGGCGCGATCTGTCACCGCGTCTATTAATTTGTTGAAACAACTAGGCGTTGAAGATGGCAAAGACGGGAGTAGAGCTGAGCGAAAGAGGGCCGTAATTGTGGATCCCTACAAACAAGTAAACATACTTATTTCATGGATTATAGTTGATAAGCAGGATAAACTATGGCAAGCAGGCATTTCATCACAAAGCAAATGAATGAAATTTTGAATTTATAATTGATACTACTTCATGAACATTGTGAAATTTTTCTTAAAGACCTAATGTCTCAAGATTTTGAGTTTCCATATCAACAACTTCAACGTTTCCTATTCATTGTGTGAGTTTCAGTATTCTGAGCCCATACCTTGCATAATTTATATAGGATTTTGATTAAAATGTTGGCTCATTATTTCATTTCACCATTTCATCAGGATGGGAATTAATATACTGCCCAATGTAAGAAGTGTCATGTGGCACATCACACCAAGTATCCAGGATGGATTTCAAGGTCTAAAACTTACGTTTGCCAGCAATCATGTATTATCTGTGCAACTGCTGGATCAACGTCGTCCTGAATTTCAAGACGCCTGTTCTGGAATCCAACAGCTCCAACAACCTGCATTGGGTTCAACCCTTTCCAAGGAATACGTAAAGTAGATAACTCCCATAATATCACGCCAAAGCTATACACATCACACCTGCAAACAAGACAACCCGATTATGTTCGAAATCTACGACAGAGAAAATTTTCCAATATACACCTGCCAGTTTCCAGCAATTAAGCAGGGTACAAGCACTCGGACACTAACTTCTCGTTGGCTTGTTCATTCCTTAGAACTTCGGGTGCCATCCATTCAGGCTGCAGTACAACAGCAGCTTTAATTATCATATATTTTTATCAAACAACAAGGTGTGCGATTGAGGTAAAATAAGGAAAGAAAGGACCACAAAAGGGAGGCCATAGAAAGTTTTCATAGACAAGAAGTATTACTGTTCCAGCAGTGGATTTAGAAGACAGAAAAGTATTGTGCTTCATGCGCGATAAACCAAAATCACAAACCTGCAGAAAGGAAAAAGCTATTATAAGAGATTCAATTGATTTCTCTCTCCAAAAAAAGAAAAGGAATGATCATGAAATAGCTCGTAATTTCCAGAAATTGGCTAAAGCAGACCTTAACAACCCAGTTTTTATCAACAAGGAGATTTGGAGACTTTAAATCTCGATGCACAATGGGAGGATGGCTTGTATGCAAGTAATTCATTCCTCTGGCCTGCAAACGATAAGGGAACTGTGCTCAAGAAAACAGAACTAAACCAAAAGAGGATACAAAAAGAAAAAGAAAAAAAAAATAATCCACTTATACCACATCACGTGCCATCCGCATTCGCCTCTTTTCATCAATTGGAGAATTGGGACGATGGAGTAATCTATACAAACTTCCCCTACATGTCAAACAGAGTTTGAGGGAAAAGACAATGGTGTGGACAGAACTATGAGTGAATTTTGGTTTTGGGACAACCCCATTGATGTGAAATCATTTCTTCACAAAAACTGACAGCTACATGACCTCAGAAATCTCTCTGACAACACATTTTTTTTATAAGTAAACAATTGTATTAATATAATAGGCATAGCCTATGTACACAAGATGGTATACAAGAGAAAAACCTATTTAGGAAGAAGAAAAGGAAACAAGAAAATCATGCAGGTCTAAACCATTAAAGTCTATAGCTATGGCCCAGATGAATATCTTTCTAAAAAAAAAAGATCTAAGATCCCCAAAAGATCGCTCCTGTCTTCGAACATAATGTCATTCCGCTCCTGCAATAAGCACCATAGGATGCAAATAGGGATCATCTTCCATCTTCCACACGGCTTTGATTTGTGGAAAACCTCCTAGATTTGTCCAATAAGCCAAGAGCGCCTCTACTGTAGCGGGCATAACCCATAACGCTCTAACAACATCACAATGCAGTAGAAGATGATCCACAGTTTCACCGCTCTTCTTGCACATGCAGCACAGGTCTATTATGGTCACCCTGCGTCTTCGCAAATTATCCGTCATCAATATCTTTCCCAATGAAACTGTCCACGCAAAGAAAGTCACTTTGGAAAGCACCTTCTTACACCAGATCATCTTCCATGGAAACTAAGTGTTCTGCACCTGTGTGAGAGACTTATAGAACGATTGAACCAAGAATGTGCCTTTACCTACCGGTACCCACCACAACTTATCATTTCCTTGGATGCTCAGTCTCACAAAATACAAAAGTCGAAAGAATTCCTCAAAACTACCAACCTCCCAGTCTTGAGCCACCCTACTAAAGATTATGTTCCACTGTATTTGATCCCCAGCTATCACCATAAAATCAACCACTAAAGCTTCTTTCTCACATGCCATCCTAAATACTTAAGGAAATAAATATTTGACTGTATTATTTAATTTATTTCCACACCATATGTTGCTCCAACCATCTCCCAACACTAGTCTACGCTCGATCTTCTCTATCAATGTATCCCATATTGTTATCGTCCTTGAGGCAGTCCCCCAATGGTAGACCCAGGTAATTCATAGGTAAGGCAAACACCTTGCATCCTAAAGTTTGAAGGTTCACTTTCAAACCTGATGCCGCTTCAAAACAAAGTAGAAGTGCCCTCAGTGCCCGCAATTGGTTTTATTTTGCCTCACAGAATATAAGCGTATCATCTACAAATAATAAATGAGAAATATTAATAGTACCCCTAGTGGGGTCACCAATCAAGAATCCCTCCATGAAACCACTACAAACCAACACCGAAGTCATTCTGCTCAATGCCTCCATAAAAATAACAAAGAGGAGTGGGGACAGTGGATCCCCTTGTCTCAAACCTTGCGAATTGTTGAAAAAGCCAATTGGATGATATGCAACATTTAATCCATGAGCACCATCTCTCCCCAAAACCATACCTCCCAAGCAAGTAGAGTAGGAAATCTCAATTAACATGATCATATGCTTTCTCCATATCTAACTTACATAGGATCCCCGATTTACCAGACTTTTTTCTACCATCTAGACACTCATCGGCAATGAGGACTGAATCTAGAATTTGCCTTCCCCGTACAAATGCATTTTGGGGTTTTGTTATAATCTTCCCAACACCTCCCCTAAACGGTTTGCAAGCACCTTAAAGATGATTTTATACAGCCCACTTATAATACTAATGGGCCGGAAATCTTTGACATCCGATGCTCTAATCTTCTTAGGAATTAAAGTTATAAATGTGGCATTAAGGCTTTTTTCAAACTCTCTAGCCATGAACAGCTCCTGAAACACCTTCATTAAGTTCCCTTTCCCCATTTCCCAACAAGTTTGGAAGAAACCCGTAGAAAATCCATCCGGCCCATGTGCTTTGTCTTTGGCCATTTTTCTCACCATATCATGAATCTCCATCTCCTCGAAAGGCCTCTCCAACCTCAAGGTATCTTGTGGGTCAATGGAATCAAAAGCTAGACCAGCAATCTTGGGCCGCCACCCCATTTGTTCTGTAAGCAAATGTTAAAAAAAAACCAATAACAAAAAAACCAATACATGTTGTACCCTCTGTATTTAGCATCTCGATAGTGTTGGTTCTCTTGTGAGAATTGGCCACTATGAAAAATTTTGTACTTCGATCCCCTTCTTTCAACCACACATCATTGGATTTTTGGCGCCACAAAATCTCTTCCAGCAAAATGACTCTCTAATTCAATAACCACCTCTGACTTTCAAGATATTTCTTCCAAAGAAAGAACCCGCCCCTCGTGTCCTCTCTAGCTCCTGGAAATCTTCCAATATGGACTTCTTTCCTTCCCCTATGTTGCCAAAAGACTGTGTGTTCCAAATCTTAAATTCATTTTTTAGAGCTTTTAATTTAACTGCAAGAATGAAACTAGGGGTTTTGTCAAACTGATATGAGGACCAACATTGCCAAACCCTGTCCACAAAACCTTCAGTCTTCAGCCACATATTTTTGAATTTGAAATATCTACGCCCTCCTTGGATACCACCACAATCAAGAAAAATAGGAAAATGACCCGAGCACAGACGAGACAGCCTCCTTTGACATAATTCCGGATATTTAGATTCTCAATCTGAGGATACTAAAAATTTGTCCAATCTAGACCAAGTATGATTATTTGACAACGTGAATGCCCCTCCCAAGAGAGGGATGTCCACTAGATTCAAGTCAGATAAATTCATAAAACTCCGTCATTGCTGGTTGCAATCTACCATCACTTGAGAGTTCACTTGGAAATCTTACAACATTAAAGTCACCACCTATGCACCATGGTAATTCCCACCAGCTATGTACTCTGGCTAGTTCTTCCCATAACATACTTCTATTGCTGTCCAAGTTTGGCCCGTATATACTAGCGAAGGCCCACATAAAGTTATCTTCCACACTTCTAAAAGAACATGCCATTGTGTATTCCCCTATAAAGTCCTCCATTCGCTCCACCACTCTTCTATCCCACATCACTAACACACCTCCCGAAGCCCCATCAGCTGCAAGATAAGCCCAATCCACATATGTACAGCTCCATATACTTTTAACAATTCTTCTTGTAACATATTTCAGTTTAGTTTCCTGCAAGCATACAATGTCAGCCTTCCACTCACGAAGCAAATTTTAGATACGCAAGCATTTATTTGCCTCGTTAAGCCCTCGGACATTCCAAGAAACAATTTTAGGCTTCATAAAACAGGTACTATTCCCTTCCCTTTAGTTCTTTCTCGACTTGCACTACCCTCATAATTAGGAGACTATGTTAGCCTCTTTAGCTCCCTCTGCTTTTTTGAAATTGAAAGATTTCCATGACCAGCTTCAATGGCAGTAAGTAGTGCCATAAATTACTGCTCAAAACCTTCACACTCCATCCCTATGCAAAACTGAATTTCCTTTACCTTCTGCAGACCCCAATTCGAAGCATTAGACTGATCTGGAAGCATACAGTTAAGAGGGAAGGGGAGTTAAGATGGGAAGGGTTCCCCCTCCGTATTAGCCCACTATGAAACCAGCGGTGTCCTCAGCTCACCCTCCTCAGAAAGCATCCCATACTCCCATTCTGAAGGACCATGTAACGGTATAAGGTTCTTAGAAGACCCTACATCTGCACCCACATCCCCTGTTTCCTCTAAAAATAGCTCTTGGGTGTCATCCATATCGTCCACATGTTGCGTACCCTTTGCTGGAGAAGACGTCGTCGTTAGAGTGGTGGCAGCCTCTGCCTTGATGCTCGCTGGCATTATCTGGCTCAGATATGCTAGAGATCTAGCACACAAGTGCTCATTGGCGCTCTCTGGTTCAAAGGAGACCGTTGCAAAAGCCTCTATCGTCGCCTCTCTCGCCGTCTCTTTCACCATCTACAGCTCCGTCAAAAGCTCCTCAGCCTATTGAAACATCAAAGGTGAAAGTACCGGTGAGGATACTAGACTCCTGCCGGTCAAAGGCCTATGGTCCTCCCCTGGCCTGACTCGCCACACAAGCTTCACCAGACTCCCCAAACCAGACTGATTTGTGGGCTTGGGCCCAACTGTGTGGCCCACCTGCTGGGACCCGTTAGTGCTGGGTCTAGCATATGAGCCTGAGCCCACACCAAAACTAGGCCCCCTAAGGTTACCTTCAATTGGCCCATCTCCCAAAACCAAGCCCACCCCTACCCTTTCTTCCTCCTCAACACACCGTTTCAACCAAGTTATATTTAACTGCAAATCATTGAGCTGCCTTTGTAAATCACTCAATGCCGGAAGCACCATATCCTTATTTAGCCTGACAGCTCCCTTGCCACCACCCTCAAGGCTTTGAGCCCCTACAAAAATGGCAGCACTTCCTGGCTGTTGCAGCACCTCTCAATCGAGCCAAAATGTTAGAGACGGCACCCAGCCTGGCAGGTTCACGAGAACAGTCCGGGACCCTCGGTTGTTGGAGAGCCTCCATGTACGATCGTGCAGAAGAAGCTACCATTGTTGCTAGCGATGCTGAAGACTCAACAAGGCGACCTTCTCTTCCAACCTCCCTCAAAACCTCCACCAACTTCCTCCATCCCCTACCGTCTCTATCCTCAGGTATAAAAATGCAGTTTCGGCGACCATCCCCTTTTGTACTCTACCAAAGCCATAAACCCACCTTGGGAGTTTGAGCACCTCTGCACTGTGAAGCCCTTATCACCCTCCCGATGGGCTGTATAGAACTCATTTCTCCCATCCTTCAAACAATTTGCCCATCACATATTTTTAACAAACTTCCACTCTCTTTTAGCAAGGAACACCCAATGGTCATCCTTAACACCTCAAAAGACTTTAATTCTATAACAACAGCTTTCAACAGACCAATTTTCCTTCCAATATGAGCAAAATCGCACAGTCAAGCCCACGATCACCATCAAAGAAAAATGTGTACTGAGAGAAAAAGTGTGTTTTTTTTTCCCTTCTCTGACAACACATTTTCGATCATTTTTCCTTTTCCAGGAAAAAAAAAGATACATCCGCATAAAGGCTTTGCCATTTTCATATATAGCATACTGCAATTTACTTGCACAATAACATGTTTTCTTTAAAAGGCTTTGTGGCGGATAAGTCATCTACAGGCTTTGTGGCATAAATTCAAGTTGGAGCAATTTGGCATGCACATAAACACAAACAGCCATGCATTTTCAGTTAAGGAAACAAAATGTAGACCCTTGAGAAAATTATGGGCATCCAAGTGAACATGGTAAACTGGGAATTTGTATCATATATCTAGGTCAATAAAAATATCATTCCATTTAACACCAAACACTGCAAGAAAATAACCTGGGAAGCAACTCTGTCAGTATAGAGAAATGTGGGGGCCGAGTAACTGCTCCCATGAAAAGGACAACATTAGGATGTCTTAGCCTTAACATGATTTCAACCTGCACGAGGCATCAAGCAGGAATTTCTTCAGTAATATAGAAAAAATTAATTTTATTAGATATTTGGCTTGTTCTAGGAAAACAACATATGATAAAAGGTTGATCCCACTTACTTCACTTTTAACCTGAACCAATGCATCACCAGATAAACCTTGGTCCAGAAACTTCTTGACAGCAACTTCCTGGAAAGCATTCAGGTAACATCAACAAGAGCAGGTACATTCTTAAAATAGATAAACCAAATCTTAGAAGTTCTTTAACGCGATCATTTGACAGAAAAATAGTTTTTTTATTGGCAACAGAACAATAGTTTCAATTAAAACAGGCTATTGGAAGCATTTCTTTCACAAAGCTGCTGAGGCAATGGAAAGATTTTGAAGACTTGTTGCCCTAAGTTCCACTATTGAAATAAGATATGGAACACTGCACACGACAATTTTCCATTTAAAAAAATATACCAGTGCCAGGTAAAAAGCTGTCAGAATTTCTAAAAATGTTGCATATATTGCCACTGTGCGGTCATTGAGAAGCTCCATAGAAAACTAAATTATAAGCATTTCTACTAGACTAAAAAGTAATGGAGAGCCAAAAATTGGTTTAAATGAACCCGAGGCAAGGCTATATGTGGACAAAAATCTGCTATTTAATTATTCATAATAAGGTGACACATGTCATAACCTGAACTACTCTAATGTATCTCCCGTAAGTTCGAAACAACTGAGCACTAGGTATGGATATAAGTAGCAACTGGTCAATACTTATCATAGTTTTAATTTAATGCATTGATCAGCCACAAGACATTTTTTTCAATTTTTACTTTTTTTAAGAAGAGGGTGTGACCCCAATTTTATTCACAACCGCCCTTAGCCAAAAGACATCTGAATGACATTATATAAATGACAATGGAATACATAAAAGTAACGTTGATAGTTTGAAGAGAACATGCGTGCACGTAGACACATACATACACACATGCAGACACATATACATTAATTTAATATAGGATTGTTAAAGGGAGAGATTATCTTTGAATTGTGAAAAGCAATTTAAAATAAGGGAGGTAATACATAGGAAAACAGGGAAACAAGGGGGAGCCATCATAATTTGTGAAAGTAGAATGGAGAAAACCAAGACTATTAACTGTTCACATGAGGTGGCCATGCACAGTGGAGGAACCACGTTGGGGATCCCAAAAAAAAATTAATCATTATTATTTAAATTCAAATAAAATTTGATAAAAAAATAATATAGATCTCAAAATTTTAAAAATTTCTTAAAATCTTTCAAAAATATGAAAATTTTCTTCTAATCCCATCTAAAATTCTCGAGTCTTCCTAAAAGTATGAAAACAAATAGTTTCTATATTTTCTTAAAGTTCATAATTTTCGCATCCAAAATATAAAAAATGAGTATACATACATAAAAAATACCAAAAATATACCACCGAAAATTTAAAAACTTGAAAATATGAGTTAAAAAAAATATACAATCCAAAAACCATTTCTTATAAATTGAAGGAATATGAAATTAAATTATGTCTATAATGTATTTTCTTGCAAGTATAAACAACAAAGTGTATAATATATACATAAACATACACGTAGGCATGTATGCAAGCATCGCCATCAATGCATAGACCAATATCGCCCCCCCAAAGTACAATTTCTGGTTCCGCCACCGGCCATGTACGTGCCCCCCCCCCCCCCCCCCCCCCCCCCCCCCCCCCCCCCCCCCCCCCCCCCCCCCCCCCCACAACAATTTTCCCTCTGCTCCCAACTAAAAGTAACTACCAAAAAAAGATAAGATAAAATCACTCATGTGTTCAAAATATTACTCACAGTGCCATTCCAATCTGCACGATAAACCTCACCATACGAACCTGCCAAAAACATTATGCAATACTAGTATCAAACAACCAAATCATATTATGAAACATAAATCCATGTTGGTGCTCCTAAAAGGATAATAGAAATTTTGACATTTGAAAAGGCCTTACTGTTCATATTTTAATTGATTTCCCTGGTTACTTTTATATTCTTTTATTCACATTGTCCCTGTGCATCTTGGAAAATGGAAAAACAGATTAAGCTTGACTCAAGCTCAAATTTAACTTTAATAAGCAAGCCCAAGCTTGAGCTCAGCTTGGCTAGTCTGAATTTCAAATTGAGCTCACAGTCACAGGGCAAGGTTGCACAAAAATAAAGTGCATGTCTTTTGGAGGGAGCATCGGAATAAACCAAACAGAAATCGATAACATTTAATTTCTGTAATTAAGACAACAATTTAGTTACTGTCGAACAATGAGATATATACTATAGAAGGTTGAGAATAGGATAATCACCAGTTGTTTAGTTCACCAATAAGCTCTAGCTCAAATAAAAAGAAATGGAGTGGAATAACACCTCCTCCCCCTAGTAAAGTGGGTTGGAAGGTTTGGTTGTGGGTTAAAGACTCGCCAGGTGTGCATGTAACTTACCATTAAAAAAAACTAGATATGAGAGGTCAAGTACAAGTAGAATCAGATTCAAATACAGTCCAACTGTAAATAGCCATAAGATCTAAAACTTATTGGTTAAAACAACTTCCACCATTTTATTCCAAGGTGCATAACGCAAACACATATCTACACATGTTTAATAGGTAGGATATCGTCACTCTCTTAGAGAGGTAAAAAAGGATTATCTTTCAGGAAAAAAGAGCACTATTCAGCAAGAAAAAAGATCTTAAAGTCCAAGCAGCATCCTCTTGATAAGTTGTTCCAATCATATCCAATGTCCCTATAGGGGCCATTCATAACAATTGGCTGAAGTTGAATTGCGTACGAGTCCCAACATTAATTAGAGACAAGATTCAACCCCAAAAAAAATACTCCTTTTATTTGATATCACATTTGACTCAAGTGGTTGGGGTGGGTCTCAGTTCAAATCTTAACAAGAATGAAAAGTCCGCCCTTTTATCCTAAAATTGGGCCTCTGAACAAAATTTTGACAAAGGATGTTTTTCAGTTATTCAGGAAAAAAAATAGCTAGAGTCCAGATGTCCAGTAAACTTCAGTACCAACCAAAATGGAAAGGAACACATCTAAACACATATACACCTATATCACACATTAAACATTAACATTGTTTATGGAAAAGCTTACCGATACCAATACGTTCACCAATCCGTAGATCCTCCCAAGGAATTTCCCATTCCGCAACTTCCCGCAGCACTGGGTTAGTACCCTCACCATGAGCATCGGAAGCATTGAAGAGAGCGGTGTTGGCTGCTTCCATTAATTTCATAACAGATTCTTCACCCAACTCAATGTCATCAAAATCTCTTCTAATCTTATCCGGAAAGCACTGTTGATCATCATTGACTAATGCAATATTAACTTGTCTTTGGCAAGAGTCAGCTGCAGTGTCATGCACAACTCTAGCAACCATTTCAGCATTGTTAAGAGTAACCGTATTTACACCTGTAGCATCAGCATGGAAGGGGTCATTACTTCCACTACCAACAAGCACAAATCCCTGAGTTGTCGGCTCAGAGGGCAAAGAAACATCACACATAATGGAATTTGCCTCCAGCTCTTTTGATTGATTTGATAACCTCTGTGTAGATAGTTTTTGTTTCCTATCACAATTGACATTGTTCAAAGGCTCCATTTCAGTATGAGGTACAAGGGACTGCTCCAGGTTTGACAAAAACATATCAGGTTCACATTGAACCTCATTGTCTACATTTTTTGCATTCACCAGATCATTTTGTCCAACCACCTTCTGTTGACCCAGATCATGTGGATTTATGTCTGAAAACAAATCTGGAGGAGGTGATGCACCACTCTCTAACAGAACAGCATGTAGTTTCTGAGCAAACTCTGGGTTCTTGGCTGCACTGATTACATATTTTGAAACATCCTTAACTTTCTTTTTCTGTGCTGATGATGCTTTTCCATGTGTGCCTGATGAGCTTTCACATGTTTTCTGCAGTGATGGAAGAAGCTTGCCCCATTGATTTTCAAATCTCTCAGTTTGATTTTCTTTTGTTTGCATGCCTACAACTGAAGCTTCGTCTAACTTTGAACCAACAATTTCAAAAACTCTATCAAGATCAGGTGGTACCAGCATTCTGGTTCCTTCATTATCCATCAAACACACATCGGTGGGTATTCCAATGACATCTGCATAGCTCCTTAGATCATAGACAGGATTTGGGAGCTGACTGCTTGGTACTTCAGCAGGAATTAGGGTACCAGGAGCACCCATGAGATCAATTATATATTCACTGCATCAAATCAACAAATAATTATGTCAATCATTAATCCTTCCCTAAAAATCTTAATGTTTGTTGCATTTTCCTATGTTACACAGCACATAAGCATGAAATGGAAGGAGAAAAATTATAAAAAAAAAAAAAAAAAAAAAAAAAAACAGAGCATGTGGCGTTTCACATCATGTCTACTTAACTATAAAGGAAAACTAAAACCCAAAAACTAAAGATGAGTTAAGAATCTAAAAACAGATTATTGCATTAAATATATACTACTGACAGATGAATTGTCCTATGCCATAAAAATAAATTATTCCTGCTTCAAAATTTAAGAGAACTATAGTATGTGAAATGTCTTGAGGAATTCATGTTTGTTAGCAACTAATACTAATTTTGAAGTGTGCATCTGCAGCCACTATTCAAAATATAGATGTTACCATCGTATAGGTATGCGGTATGCTCAACCTGCGTCATTTACCCCTTTCCTTTACTTTTTTGATCCTAAGACAGCAATTTCTACAAAATAAGAAGTAGGCCTCACACAACTGTAACCCCTCTGTCATCCCCACCTCAATGAACACAGGTTTCCATACCAAGCCCCTGGTACAGCCCAGTAGGGACTTTACAAGCACCATTTGCAGTCCCGCGTGAGAAATATTGACAGTTAACAAAAAAACCCCTAACATGCATCACATATGCAAAAAGCCAATTAAAAGCGCCCATATCACAAAATTGACTTAAACATAATTCAGAGAAAATTTTATACTTGTAGCATTGATAAACTATGGCTAGAGGTTATCACCTTCCATCATCCATTTTGATGAAGTTCACAGCTCCATCATCAGTGCCTGTATAGTAGCTTCCTTTGACCAACGTACATGGAAGATTAATCCTATCCGCTAGTACCTAGCACCACAAGCATCAAATAAATAATTTCTAAAACAAAAGGTTAAAAAAAGAAGGAATGTTTTCTAGATAAAAGAAGGCAGTGGAGAAATTAAGCAATGAATTTGTCTGAGGTGAGTCAAAGGATACATAATTTTCTTCTTCACAATTTAGTTTAGGTAAGGTAAGTCAAAAGATGATTAACCTTAAATAGCAAGGCCCTATGGCGTGAAAGTCCAACATCAAGACGTCCAAGGGGAAGAATAATTGTGTTTAGAGAATTCCGTAACTCGTAACTCCTTGTGTTCCATCTTCTCAACATTTCATCAGCATCAAGTACCACGCCACCCATTCTATCAACAACAATATCAGCAATTTTCTGAATCAAACAACTTAAAATCTGGCCCTGTTCAGAAACTTGACACTCTTTGGATATGGTACATGCTATCTTCTCAAGCTTTTGAAGTTCACGATCAACCAAGCGATTTACCAAAATAACTTCATAGTCAACATTATCTGAAATGGATATTGCTTGAAGATCCACCAACAAAGGCATCTTCCCTTGTGTGTCCAGCTTTGAGGTAATGCCATATACATCATAAAACCCATCCATCACTTTTTCATGATAACTTACTACATTATAGTTCTGCATGAAAGGCAAATGGAAATTTATTAGAAAAATCTCTCTCGGGTTAAAACCAATAAGAATCTGCACGTAGTCAACTAAGAAATTAGCTATAAACATTTAAAATATAGAATATAAAAATATTATCCGGCTGACAACATAGGAAATTCAGCACAAGACATCTGTCTTTCAATACTAAAATATCGTGATCTAAGTTCCTAAAAAATAAGCCCTCCACTAAAATGGTGTAGTAGGGCTATTTCACTTCACACTAGGAGTTCCCTGGATTACCGGATACACAGTTCTGGCAGGTGAAATATTGTATTCGGGGTTTACTCCTCAAGGGTGGGCCCTACCTTATTGTGGTTCCATGTCATAAAAAATTAAGCTATTTCACTTACTTAAGACAAGGAACTCATTATCACAACAATATAGAACGCCAGAATATTGTTTCTTTACTTTTCCTCAATTTCTCATCCACAAAGTTGAGGGTTTAGAAAAAATGAACAATGATCTCATCAAAATCTTGAAAAACTAGATCAAGATAAAGCATGGTCCATAAGGCAAAACCAGAACACGAGAGTAATCAACTATAGGTAATTGTACAGAAATATGCATAAGCAAGACCAAGAAAACAGCTTCAAAGTTGGATACAAAATACAAGGAAACAATTAATTAATTTATAATTTCACTCACCATAGTTTGCAAAAGAATTTGAATTTTTCAAGTAAAGTAAATGATTACCATAGTATAAACAAGGCACCACAAATCAAAAATCAAGCCACCCCTCCTCATACGAAACTCACAAAGCATCATACCAACACTAATGCACCAAAGTCATATACCTAACAAGAAAGTTTCACAAATGCCCACGGCATAGCGTACACGTTTTAACATAATTAACAAAATGATCCAAGAATAAACGCATATAGACGGTACCCCATCTAGAAGACAAGATCGACAAAATTTACAGACAGACCTAATTTGCTCCAAATCAGAAACAACTGCAATAAGAACGAAATGAAGAATTTTGGGAATCAGTAGTCATGGCCTACCCAATACCGAAGCGATGAAAACTTGGCGAGGGCTTGACTGTCAGAGACGGGAGCGGAGCACCCAAGGCTAATCTGCTTGGCGGCATCGATCTGAGCCGTCTCGGAGTCCTCGCGCGCATCGGGATCGGACGCGCTAATCGCTAGGGCCAACTGCACCTGAAACTCCTCCTCCATGAAATTGAAATCCATGCACCCATCACCACCACCGCCGCCGCCATCCCCAGCCGTCCGATCGACGACTGACTCATCGGCCCCGATTCTCGCCATTGTGGCGGACCCAGAGGCCGTCGAAGACGGCCCCGAAGAAGAAGAAGACGAAACGGGCGTAATCGGACGCGGACTCTGAGTGGGGCTCGGGTTCGTTGTTGGTCGGTTGTCGGCCAATCTCTGGTGTTCATTGAGTCCACCACCGATGTGAAGCTTTCTGAGTAGATGCTTCATCTTGGACATCGATCATCTAAGGAACAGGGACTCTGTCTGTCTGTCTGTCTTGTCTCTCGAAGCATAAAGGGTTCCCTCTTTTGTTTCTGTGTGTCTCTACTGGCCTAACCTACGCCCACTAGGCACAAAGCAGATTCCCTTAACCTGCGCACCCTTCTTCGTCAAGCTACCACAACTCCAAAGACTATAAATTAACGGCTCACCAATTCCCTCCAATGCATTCTACAATCTACATTGTAATGTAGTCACAAAAAAAATCTACATTGTAATGTATATCCCCATAACCCATTTAATTAATTATATAAACCAATCCATAAAATAAATAAATGCGTCCAATAAATATATCTATATATATACTACCAAGTCAAATATAATATTTATATTTATAATCACCATATCATAAATATAGTTAAAATTAGTATATAGAACATATCATATATATCGTTTAAATAATAAATTGTTAGATTAATTTGTGAAATTTAAATTTTAAAACTTACATTCTAAATCAAATTATGTCACGAAAATAATATATGATATAGAGATTTTAGAATAGCAATATTTGGATCGAAAGGATGGAGAAAATTTTAAAACATGAATAATGCATTTTTTGGTGTAAAAACAAAAATGATATGTGTAGTTATTTTTACGTACTATTTTATGCACTCTAGTAATATGATTAGTTGTGTATTAAAAAAAATTAATCCAATTAATTATATCAATAAAATGCATAAAAAATACATAAAAATAATTATACGTAACATTACTCTAAAAATAATAATAACTTTAGAAAAAAAAAATGGTACATCTTTGTTTGCCTGTCGGGACTGGAATTGGATAGATTTATGGCTCTACATAAATACTAGAGAGAGACTTGCTTAGCTGTTCAATTGACTTTACTTTGTAATTCTATCTCCTTTCCTTTTTTAACATTTGCGGCACGCAACCACGCCCGCCCAATTGGTATTCTATTTTCTTGTCTTTTTTTGGGTATGTGTTATATATATTTATTCTACTGATTTCCCTTCTTGTTTTTTTTTTTAAATTGTTTTAAAAAATAATTTTCAATTTTTTAATAAAAATTTGTAGACATATAACTATTTTTAAAATTATTTATATAACTATGTTTTAAAGTATAGGTATTTTTATAAAATAACTTATAAAAATAATATTAATTTATATGAATACTATAATTTTAAAGAGTAATATTAGACATAGTTTTAGAGTATACAAACTTTGGGCATTCCATTTGAAAAAGAAAAGTAGGGTCTACTATTAAAAAATAATCTTTTATATAGGTCCTAAATTTTTATTTTTTTTTACAGAGTGTGCGAGACGTGCACACTTTATAACTGTAAATATTATTTTTTTTATTTTAAAACATAGTCGTATAAAGAATTATAAAAATGATTGTTTGTGTTTCATTACTCTTTTTTAATTGCTTGATATATGCCTTTGAGTGGAAGAAAAATAAGTAAGAAAGGGTTCATATGAATAATTGCATTTAAAAATCGTTACATCATGAGTTATGCTATTCATCATCTATTTTCTCGTCATCATATCATCATCTCATGATATAACATTAGATAATTAGAAACTATTTATTATGTTTCACTTGTGAACCTATTATTGAATATCATATCATTAGATGATGAGAAAATTGATAAGATGATGAGAAAATTGATAATGAGTAGATTTTTTCTTACATCGTACACCATTCACGTGTCATAACATATGGATAAATTTTAAATTTATCTTTCAAATTAAATTATGACACGTAGGTGGCATATAGTGTAAAGACTTTCAAATAACATTACCCAGATTCATATACTAGGGAGAATTGGAGTATTTTTCCTGAATAAACATGCAAGTTTTATTGAGCGCGCGGGACTTATCACGTTTTTGTTTCTCAATATTAGTCAAAATATTATTTATTTGAGATCTTATTAGCTTTTTTTAGTACCGGAGTTTTACTTTTTCTACGTAAAATTCTCTAGTTTTTACTTTTTATCAAATTTTATTGCAAAATTTATGGATTAGATCAATGCATTTGTTCAAGCAAATAAACTTATGGCAAGGTACTATATATGATTCTAAATTTTATTGTTTTTAGCTTGACCTAATAATTTTTGTTCATTTTTTATTTATCTTTCTAGAGTTGACATGTAAATAGGATGGTCACACCCTCATTGGTTTGCTCATTGTTTTGAGGTAAGATTGTCTAGGGACATCTTGTGCAAGGTCTTTTGTAAAAAAATAAGATTCGTTAAGAAAAAAGAAGTTTTTCATACTTTTTTTTTTAATAATGGATTCTACTTTTTTTATTAAAATTATGAACCTTAGATTAGGAGAGTTAAACCAAATTGGTTGTATTTTGATTGATGTTGTATTGGGACTCCATCCCGTTCCCTCATACCAATTTCCTATATACTAATGAAAACCAAGCATTTTCCGAGAAAATAAAAAAAGAAAATTCAAACAAGGAACATTGTTGTACTTTCTGGATAATAATGTACCAGCTTAGGTTGTAAATCTATAGTTTCTGCAAGATATTAAATCCATTTGCTGACTACCACTTCAATACTTATCCCCTGGTCAAAGTGATTAGGGCCAGTTTTGGAAACTGAATACGGGGATAATTGTAATGAGAGTTCGATGCCATTGCCGGATCTGATCCAATCTCGGAGATCTTCGAAGTTAACCAGGAGCAACCTTCAATGAGTTTGATGTTCCCTTGCTTTGACTCATCACCGCCACCACCGCCACCATCAACAACAAACCGGAAGAGAGAAGGTTCTTCGATATTTGGCAATTGACTTGGTAAGTTGATAGGGGGGGTCAATAGAATCTTCTCGGGCTATACTATTTCCAATTAGTTTACTGAGGAGACGAGTTAAAGATGCCATTTTGTGAGATTCAGGGGAAGCTTGGTAGATGCTGATGAACAGCTTATCTTGCTCACTACCATTAACCATTACTAGTTTCTTAAGACCTTCTCTTCTGTTCTCCTTTTTCTTTGTTTTTTTTTTTTCCTATTCACCTTATCCTTCTCTAATGAAATTACTCTGGAAGTGCCCTTTCTTCTATAACTCTCAAGCCCTCCACTTCATCTTATCCCATTTTTTCCAGTCTCAATATAATAGAATAGCAACTTATCCTATCCACCATTGAAATTAGTTAGTTTGTTCTGTACCGATAACGATTCTAATCAGCTTTTTTTTTTTTATATGCCGCTCCATGAGCAGAGCGAATGAACATTAATCCAATCTTGGCTTATTGAATTAAGAACCACAATTAGCATTTTTTTTCAATAAGTTTAAGCATTTGGATTCTGTTGCTATTGGCTAGGTCCCTAGGGGGCAAGAACAAAGCAATATGAATTGCTGACCTTCTATTCAAGTTGCAATTAGCAACAATTGTTATTTAGGAAAGCTGATCATCGATATTGTCTTATGAAAATGAATGTCAACAGCTGTAAAGGACTTGTATAAAGAAGGAAATTTATTTACAAATGAGGGAGAAGAGCATGGTTTCATCGAGAAACCTTGGACCAAGGAGCATGGCACTGAAGACTAAGCAGTGGCTGCTGCTGCTTCTTCAACAACTTGTGATGCTGGGAGAAGGGTGCAGACGAGGTTGCGGTCACCATACACATTGTCCACACGTCCTGAGATAACAGCGCAAAAAGAATTCAGCGTTAAGTAAAATTAAGAGCACCAACAGCAGAATGCATGCAATTCTAGTTTACTTCAATGCTACAAGTTAAAATTGAGCATTTAAGGTTTGTCATTATCTCTAGGAGTTGCAACCTTTTGATAATAATCATCGACTAAGTAGATCATCTTAAAATAGTTAAAATATATGTTGAAAGTGAATGGAAGCAGTATAATATCATGCATATTGGAATCAGTATAATATCATGCACATTAATTGAAAAAGTATTATTGTTGTTGCTTAAGAAAACTCTTTAAAGTACTTTTTTCTATTAGCAGGTCAGTCCGAAAGGATAACAGTTCATAAATAAGAAAGGGAAAAAAAAGATGGGGACAGGCATTAAACAAAAAATATTTCAGAATTATAATATTCAATAAAGATGGAAGTTGATACCTGTAGAAGGCCAGAACTTCGCACCACGGAGCCAAGAAGCAGGGAAGGCAGCATATTCCCGAGAATATGGTTTTGTCCAAGCATCTCCCATGAGCAGGGATGGTGGATGAGGAGCTCCCTGTACTCGCACTTGTTAGATAATTGCTCTTGAAGTTCATTTATTAAATTCTATCTATATATATCAAGATGCATCCAGAGTCATGCAAAGATAAAGATCAAAATTAAATTGGGTGTCTGCTTAATTTAGAATTTGAGAGAGAACTAATCGCAGGAGTGGAAAAAAATTAGCAATTTCACCTTCAGGACATTGTTGTGGATATCAACTTTTCCATTCTCAATCAGAGCAATTTCTTCTCTTATGGAAATAAGAGCATCACAAAGCCTGTCTAACTCAGCCTGCAAAAGATTTTAAATTTACTTAAACATATACAAAAGAGAGGATAGGGGTGGTATGAAAGAGAAAGGACTCCCACAGGGGCAGACCTTGCTTTCACTTTCAGTGGGTTCAATCATGAGTGTGCCTGGAACTGGCCATGACATTGTTGGTCCATGAAATCCATAGTCCATTAGACGTTTGGCAATATCTTCAGGCTCTATCCCAGCGGTATTCTGCAGTAATGCTTTTATTATTGCTCTCAAAACAGAAACAGTAGACAACTATTAAAAAAACAACAAATAAAACTACCTTGAAGCCTCTTAAATCAACAATGAATTCATGGGCAACTGTTCCATTGACACCACGGAAAAGAACGGGATAATGGTCCTGCAGAAGTCAAAGCAATATACAACATACCATGAGAAAACTGGGAAAAATTATTGAAACTTTAATCGCAAAAAAGAGTAATAACTCAAAACCTCAAAAGTTTTCTAACACACTTGTGTGGGTTCCATGCACTGGTCACACATCTTAATTTAAGAAGTAATACAGTCATCTGCCACATTAGCATGGAACTTGCTAGGAGAACAAATGACTGTTGTTCCTCTTTTCACAGATAGACATGGCTAGAGCATAGAACTACCAGGTTTTATAGCACAAAGTGATTTTCCAGAAGTGAGGCATAGAATGAATCAGAAATAATCAGGAACCTCCAAACGTTTTGCCATGTAGTTGGCATTCAGAATTGCAATCTTTGATGCGTCGGTGAGTCCCTTAGACCCCATCATGGCTATGTATGTGTACGATATTGGCAAGATAAGTGCAGAGCCCCAAGGCGCAGCAGAAATTGTACCAAGTGGCTGAGGCTTGTCTGGGGCAGGTATTCCAGTTGTGGGTACCTTAGAAGTAAACCAGAACAAGATTAGAGATTGAACGAGAAAAAACACAGCCCAGTAAATAAATGATTGACAAGAGATATCCGTAGCAGCAGAGTATGTAGATAATAATCACTAAAGTGTGACTTAATTAATGGAGATGAGCTCATGCTCTGACTATTCATTCATTTGAGTGTGCACTCAAGCATACATATGTATGTGCAAATATAAGCCTAACAAGTATGTACAAGTTTGTAAGTGCAAGTGCAAGAGTAAGTGGATGAGTGTATGCAGTTATTGAATGAAAAGATCAATTACCACAGGATGTGATGGCAAAAATGGTGCCAAGTGCTTCTTCACACCAATCGGACCCATGCCAGGACCACCTCCTCCATGAGGAATGCAAAATGTTTTATGGAGATTGAGATGGCAAACGTCAGCTCCAATCCAACCAGGGCTTGTCAGTCCCACCTAGGAGGATAAGAAGATTCTTTAGATTTAATTTGAAAGCAAACCAATATACTCCCAAGAGAAATAAAATGCATACAAAGAAGTTTTTGTAAGCAGCATCTGCCAATATAAAAAACTAGAACTATCACAATAAGCACAAATGTACTTGTAGAACAAAACTCAAATGAAACAGCAATTGTCTAGTGAAAACCCAGGGAATATGAATAGATTCAGTTGAAGAACTGAAACATCAGCCAATATAAAAAACTAGAACTAAAGCTGTGTTTTGATAGACTATTTGAATGCAAGAAAAGAGAAGATGAATTTAGACAATTCAAGCAAAAGTTGATATTTTTTACTGGATTATGTACTCAATGACTAACATTAAGACTCAAAGAAGATAAAATAAAGGGAAGTGCAGACCTGTGCATTCATGTTAGCCCCATCCATGTATACTTGACCTCCATTGTCATGAATTATCTTACATATCTCATCAATACCTTCTTCATACACTCCATGCGTTGAAGGATATGTCACCTATAATGTCCACCAAAGTTAATGAATGTAGAGTAGAACAAAGTTCTCCGTCTTCTTTAATCTTATTGGATAATATATTTGCTTTCCAACATAGGATGAATAATGAACTTACCATAAGAGCTGAAAGGTTGTCTCTATTAGCTTCAGCAGCCTTCCTTAACTCTTCAATGTTAATGTTTCCCTTAGCATCAGTTCCAACAGAGACAATTTTCATTCCACACATAGCAGCACTAGCAGGATTTGTCCCATGTGCTGAAACAGGAATAATACACACATTGCGGTGATGGTCTCCCCTTGCCTACAGTGTTCATTCAGCAGAGTGGTCAGCATGATCAGTTGTTAGAATAATCCTTACACAATGTTTAATGTGTTCTATTTCAAAGAGGAATTATGCAGGATGAGATCTGAGGAGTTTTCAACGCGCAGCAGAAAAATGATGCAAGTTTACTATTAAGATATACTATGATTAAAAACTTCCCTTAATTTACATATGTGAGGAACATAACACTATACCATTATGCACACACACACACACACACACACACACAGAATATATAATATTGAGTTAAGAGCTTTTACTTAATAAGAAAATATTGAGATTCAAGAGCTTTTAGTTGAGCCTTAAAGAGAAAGCATCAAATGCCTCCTTTGTTTAACACAATCAGAAGAAAACCGCATTTAAACATGGTTGCTGTCACCATACCAAATGATATGCGCGGATAACCATCAGGCCGGCATACTCTCCAGCAGCACCGGCATTAGGTTGCAAGGAGAAAGAGTCAAACCCAGTGATGGTACACAATAGGTCACCCAAATTATTGAACATTTCCTGGGAACCATTTTCATCAAGACAAATGGTCAACTTGCTTGTTTATTTATAGAAACAAACAACAAACTAATCCAGAACGTTTGGCTGAAGAAAACAACTGGAAAAATTTTCTCATAGTAAGTATTGTAACTACCTGATAACCCTGAGCCTGTTCAGTCGGGGCAAAAGGGTGAATATCAGCAAAGCTAGGCCATGTCACTGGCATCATTTCAGTTGTTGCATTCAATTTCATTGTACAAGACCCCAATGGAATCATACTGTGGCACAGGGAAAGATCCTTGGATTGTAACTTATGAATGTATCGAAGCAGCTCATGCTCGGTGTGATACCTATTAGATTAAAAAATAAAAAACCAAAAGTCAGGATTTGTCCTGAATTGTCAACCATGCAAATACAAATTTTCAGAAAAGAGAAGTACGTGTTAAAGATTGGATGCGTGAGATATGGACTATCCCTTATTAGCCCAGAAGGAATTGCAGTCTGAACCTCTGGTGCAAGAGACTCAGCAGTGAATGAAACCTGAAAAATAAACATTAGTCTTAGATAGGGGAATCGTAATCATCAATTGCAGACACCACCAAGCAAACGAAGTAACAATACTCACAGGCTTGCCACCAGCAAAAACTTTGAGAAGCTTATCAACATCCTCCAAGGTGGTAGTCTCATCAAAAGAAACAGTGATCTAAAGGCAAGTACACCCAATTAATCTCATCATGTAGACTCATAGGTAATTAATTAATTCAGCTGAGGGAATCCCACTCACAGTTTTTGGGTCTACAACCCGCAAATTCATCTTGCTCTTGTAAGCAGCATCAGCAATTACATTTGCATCAGCAACCTTAACGGCCACAGTGTCAAAGAAGGGATGGCCCTGAACTTCTGCTGTCCCAAGTTTCTTCAGTCCAAGGGCAAATGCACCAGCAAGACCATGAACCCGTTGTGCAATGACTTTAAGCCCTTCAGGTCCATGATAAACAGCATACATAGCAGCCATGTTTGCAAGCAATGCCTATACAAAACAGGAAATCTATTAAAACAAGAAAGCCAGTGCATTGAACAGTGAGACCCCAATTCTGTAACTAAGCCCAGCAAAAATAAAACTTTTCATATATCCTTATAAGCAGCCTCCAGAGAAAATTACAATGGAAATTAGATTAAATGATAGTCTAGTACCTGAGCGGTGCAAATGTTGCTGGTAGCCTTGTCCCTACGGATATGTTGCTCCCTTGTCTGCATTGCCATACGCAGAGCAGGTTTCCCTGAAGAATCAACACTCACACCAATGATTCTCCCCGGCATCATCCTCTTGTACTCTTGGGATGTGGCGAGGAATGCTGCATGTGGACCTCCATACCCCATAGGAACCCCAAACCTCTGAGCTGAACCAACAACAATATCTGCCCCAAATTCACCAGGCGGCTTCAACATTGTCAATGCCAGGAGGTCTGTTGCCATAACAACCTTAACCCCATGAGCATGAGCATTCTTAACAAACTCCCCATAATCCAAAATCTCACCCTCAGTCCCCGGATACTGAACCAGAACACCACAAACATCCCCGGATTTGTAATCAATATTCTTGAGATCTGCAGTTACAACTTTAAGATCGAAACCGTCCGCTCTAGTCTTACAGATATCAATAGTTTGCGGGTGACAGTTACTGGCAATGATAAAAGTCTTCTTCTTCCCCTTCAGAATATTATTACACATAGCCATTGCCTCAGCAGCGGCAGTTCCTTCATCAAGCAATGAAGCATTCGACATGGGGAGGCCGGTAAGATCCGTAATGAGAGTCTGGAAATTAAGCAAAGACTCAAGACGCCCTTGAGATATCTCGGCCTGGTACGGTGTGTACTGCGTGTACCATGCCGGGTTCTCCATAATGTTCCTCAAAATCACCGGGGGAACATAGGTGTTATAGTACCCCATACCAATGTACGACTTGAAAATCTTATTCTTTGAGGCCAGATTTTGCATGTGCTCGATCATTTGGCTCTCGGTTAGCCCCTCATCAAACTTAGAAAACTTCATTGATGAAATTCTTATAGATTTAGGAACGGTGGCATCGATAAGCGAATCAAGACTATCGAACCCACATAAGCTAGCCATTTTAGTTTGGTCCTCTGGGGTCGCCGAGTTATGGCGGCGTGGGAAAGTGTCACTGGGTTTCAACGCCTCGACCGAGATAGATCGAGTTTGAGACCCAACACCGTGAGCAACATTACGCGCAAAATCTGATCTAGAGCTTCTACGTACGAAAACATACGGTGTCAGGGACGAAACATACCTCGAGGGTGTGTAGGACACCGGCGACGGACTGTGCATCAGAGATCCATTCTGGCGGTTCTGCTTTGCCTCTGAGACCAGGCGCCTCAGAATCGCCCGGTTCGCAAGGCGCCGAGCACGTTCCATGAATGAACAGAGAGGCGGAGAGAGAGAACGTGCGTGCGCGTTCTGTTATGAGTTTTGCAGAACAAAGAGAAACAGAAACAAAAGCAGCAGAACACAGCAAAATAGAATCGAAGTGGGGGTTGGTGAGAACCTTTGTTCTATTTTTCTACGCTTGTTGTTCCATTGTATTGAGTGATGGGTGGTGGGTTGTTGATAAATATAGAAAATTCCCAGTACCAAGAAAAATGCAGATAAAACAAAAATTATAACAACCAATACATTTGGGAAAATCAGGAAAAATGATAAATGGAAAAGGAAAAATAGTCCAGGATCTGGTGGAGAGGTAGTGGGTGGTGGCTGACTGCGCAGCTACAAGGGAAAAGGACAGGCTAAAGGGCAAACCATCTGGTCTACAAAAATAAGATAAGAAAAGAAAAACAGGGGGTAAATCTTGATCCAACCAAACAGCAAATGAATGGAAGAAAATGAAGCAAATGAGATTGAGTTTCAATGGATCAAAATGCATTCAAGAAGAAAACGTCGATGAAATTTTGGAAATTTTCGTTTCAGGAACCTTTGAAGATTCTATGTTTCCTTTGGTGGCGGATTCTCCTTCACACTTGACTTATCTCTATGTCGGACCTCACATGCAACGAATATTACTATATAAGAAAAAAACAAGGATTCATAGGTAGAGCTATATGATTTTTTAATTCCATGTCCTAATTTATTTATTTTTAATATAAAGATAAACATATAAAATAAACTCGACAATATTTATAATTATTTGAGTTTGTCTTTCTAACAACTGATGCAATCACAAATAAATTACGTAAAAAAAAATTTACAAATTGATGTGTTTTGATATAGTACGTTAGACTGTAAAATTATTTTTAATATAAAATAAATCTAATAGATCATATAAAATTACGTTAAATTATAAATTTATTTTTATATAATCTCTTTTTATTTCTAAAATTCTCATAACAATTCTCTTTTTATATAATCTATTTTGTGTTTTTTTCTTTATTTTCATTTAAATTTAGAGTTTTAAAAACAGAAAAAAAAAATATGGAATTGTTTTTGCCACGTGGTGGTGAGGGATCTGGGAGAACCATCGGTCTCTGATCCTGATATCTGATCGAAGTATTTCCATTCGTTTGTAGGTATGGTGGGGCCTGTACGGATTTGGTGGAGGGCAAAATTGGCAAAAGTGTCGGATCATCCTTAAGGAACGTGGCTGGTATAGGAATCACCGGAGTTAAAGATTATTATGGACATATACACCACACAGACCACTCTTCCACATCCCTAGCCCTAGGACTGGTCGGACCTTTTCATGGATTGCAGTATTTTTGGTTCATTTCTAAAACATTTTACAGATTTTTTCCCAAAGTTTAAAAAAGTGTAATAAGATTTTTGCTTGAGAAGAATATATCCTTCAAGTTCTTGTCTAGATTTAAATGTTTCTAAGTGAAAAAAATACACTTCATACTATATTTAAGTCTCGTTTGGTTATACAGATGAGATGAGATAAGATGTTTTAAATAGTAATGAATAAAATATTGTTATAATATAATTTTTTTGATATTAATTTTTTATTGAAATTTGAAAAAGTTAAATTGTTTATAATATTTTGTACGTAAATTTGAAAAAGTTGTAATGATGAATTGAAATGAGATGAGATGAGATTTTTGGTTTTGTATAACCATGCCGGACATTTAATACTATCTGAAATATTTATATAAATAATAATATATATTTTAAAGTTCACTTTATGTGTTTATCTTTCTCTATATATATATAAATATTTTTTATATTAAAAAGTAAAATATACATAATAAATGTAGTTTATGATATTTGAAATATTTGAAACCTAAAGGGGTTGTTGGGGGGAGGCTTAATTATGTGCCTAACCTCATGTCATGGATTAATACATGCACTCTTGAATCTTAGACTTTGTTTTAGTTGGTCAAAAGGGAGGAATATGCAAATGGGAATTTGTTTTTTTGAAAGTATATGGGAATTAAATATGAAATGGATATAGCACATGATATAGTCTATAGTACTATATATATATATATATATTTCCCCACTTAATGTCATTTGGATCTAGATCTCAATAGGTTATACAAGAGGAAGTAGTCATTTTCATTGAACAACTATTTGCTAGACATGGCAAAACTTGACCCCAATTCTCTTGTTTGTCCAAGTATATTTCATTGAATCAATTGGTCATATCTTGCTAGCCAAAATTAACAATTTGAACGGTGTTGTTAGATTAAACTTTTAATCTTCAGAATCATAACATCTCTTTTGAAAAATAAAATAAAATTCTAATGGCCCCAAATCCCTTAGATTTTATTCTAATTAGCTTTGTCCGATTTCATCTTTAAATCCAAAACCCTGTTTTCCCATAATCCAACTAAAACCATTTTAGAAGAATAATTATGATTGTTTCATTTTATGCTTTTGGATCCATTTTTAGGTACAACATTATTTTAGTTATGAAGGAAATATAATCATAATTGGAGTTTTTACATGAAAAATAATTCGTATTTTGTACAAATATTTAGACAATTTTACCAATAAGGAATTTCTATATACTAGTACTTGGGCAACATCCAAGGGACGTTTGCCCAGTATATAGAAATATTATTTTTAAGAATTAATATTATTTTTATTAAGAAAAAAATTTTGATTAATAATGTAATGCTTTTAGAAAAAAAAAATATAATTTCTAACATCAAATAGTAAAATAGAATTAAATCGGTTTTAAAGCATTTAGAATTAAAAATCTTATTATTTACTACTACATGTGGTCCTGGGTATGACTGGAAACAAAAAAAAAAAAAAAAATGAACCTTGAACCAAAACTGTGCAGCACAGAAGACAAACCGTTAACAGTAAAGTAACGTGCAGAGCACGTTTTCTTAGTTTAATAAAACGATTATTTTTAAAAAGTGATATAATTTTTACAAAGAAATAAAATACTAAGGTTTTTATAAGATATTATTATTTGATTTTAATGTTTCATAATGAATTTAAATTGATAAATAAATAATATTTTATTGAAATAATTGTATTAGTAAATGTAGTTGGTAAATAGTTGTAAACTTAATTATTTTACATTTATCTTTGTTTATATAAGGAATTAATAGAAATTTTAAATCACATATATAAATTTATATTATATATATAAATTTATATATAAATTATAATTTATTTAAAATATCATATATATATAATAGAATATATATATCTAATATACCTCCTAAATAAATGATCATTAATGCATAGGTTCCAAGATCAATGCATGTTGCATAAATTTTGATAACTATGAATTTATTCCTAAGTAATTAAGGAGAGAGAGATTAAAAAAATAAAATAAAAACTTTTAAGAAGACACAGAGAGGAGTGGGTTTGTGATTACCGAAATTATGCAGGAAATCAATTAACTTTATTATGATTCATGCAACTAACGGCGTTAATTTTAACGGTAAAACAACAAAAATCGTTAAACCAACAAAATTATGTTAGATAGCCACTTTATATATATAAAGATAAAGAATATTGATAACAAACACATGATTTATTAATAACTTAAAGATCATGAATAAAAAAGCTAGAAATCGATCAATATTTAAAGACAGATTCCACATATATATATATAGGAAAAATCTAGTTGTAAGCACAATTGTGTACTAATATGTACACTAATTTAATGTGATTGATCAAAAAGTAGATTTTGTTAAAAACAGTTCTAATAAATTTTGTTAAAAATAATGTTAATTTAAATTTTGAATATGAAGAAATCAGTATTGGCAACATATTAATACGCGACTTTATTTGCACGTAACAAAACTCATATATATATATATATATTATATGTATATATGTGCCTCATATATATAAATATATATGTATGGTAACCTTACCCTTTAAATATTTGTCTGTTGGACATGATCATGATGATCGTCTGCATCGATCATAATTCAACGTGATCCACTTGACAATATATTGGTCTCAACATTGCATTTTATACCAACACAACGGTCAACTACTCTTAATTAATTGCTTATTTATATTTTATTATTATGTAACATGCTTTTCATTTTTCTAGTGAATAATAGGAATTCATCCCCAATATTCATAGCTAGCAAGGGAGAGGAGTTGGATCTTCCCACCTTCCATCTCTTGTCTCTTAATTTCTATTTTGTTCTTCATCTCTCCCATTTTTCTTTTTTCTTTCTTCATCTTCACATGCATGGGCTTTATAGATGTAGAGCTTTTGGACCACCTCTAACCTCCATGTGCTCTACCCTCTTCTCCAACCTTTGCCCGCTATCCTAGTACACCACGTACTTGACATTCCCGGTTTGGCGTGTTAGACACATGCACCACAACAGAGCTCGAGTAACTATCGCGTGTGTTGCCCTACATATATATATAGCTAACTAATTACCAACTAAGCTTCTCATTTATCTGCTTATCTCATCTTCTCCACCCTGTTTGCCATTAATTGATTATTAGTAACTACTTACAACTAAAATCAATTAAAATCTTCAAAAACCACTTATTTTGTCTTGGTTGATACCATCCTATATATACGTACATGTATGTACCCCCTCCCCCCAACCTCCAGCATGGGGAATTATCACCTCTCCCTACCCAACAAGCAAACGTACGTATAAGTCATGAAAAGGGGATGGAAATAGTGCAGAAGCCGCAAAACAAAAAGCATAATTAATGAGCAACGTACATGTAGCATCATCAACGAGAGATGGACAAAAGAAGATCACGAGGAAGAACAAGAAAAAGATCAAAATGATCAATATATGAGAAGAGATCCTGAACATATATGTGAACATATATATTCTATTATAATAAGTGACTATCAAACTGTTATAGTAACTTTTCTTATTTTTTTCGTTAACTTTTCTTATTTTTCCGTTAAGTTCGTCAAGTCCATTACTTAATTTTTTGTTTTAGGAATATAATTGTTTTTTTCTACATTTCTCTCTCTCTCATTTCCGATTCACTCTCTCCTCTTATCTCAAACCTCTATCCCACTCTCCGATATCTACCTCTCTACCTACCCCCTCAAACCCACCCTCTCACATGTTTTTTTAAAACACTCAGATTTTAATCTGAGTATAAATGTTCAGATGTAACAGCCCGCTAATTTTTATCTCTTCACCATTTTCTTCCTTTTCTTTTCACACATAGTAGACGGCAAGACAATCCGTTTTGGATTCTTTCCCAACAGCAGTCACTATCTCTCTCGTCTCTACCCTCACCCGAAATCGCATGCATAATTATATTTTTCCGTAAATCACGTTACTTTGTTCTTCACCGACAACTGTAAAATCATGAACAGATTTATCCTAAACGTTGTACCTCGATGGCGTATTCCGGATCTTATCCACCGAATTTCAAAGTATTAGATAAGCTTGTTTTTAAAATAGCACAATTATAATAATTTAATAAGCTCTGAAAATACTATAATTGTGGATAATTATTTAGATTAAATATTTTAATTGTTTTAAGATATTAAGAGGTTTAATTTTACGTTGAAAATTCTTATTTAAATTTAAGTGTTTTATGCACGTTGATTAATTAATGATACTTTATCATTTTATATAATGATGAAGAAAATATTATTTTATAAACCTTAATTTATAAAATAATATTCTATCTTAATTCTTCTCAGTGTAGTAATTAAGTGTTTTATTAATTTAAATGATTTTATCATCTTCGATTAATTAACGGTACTTTATCATTTTTATATAATGATGAGGAAATATTATTTTATAAATTTTAGTTTATAAAATAATATTCTACCTTAATTCATCGTAGTGTTTTATTTAAAGTGTTTTATTTAAAATAAAACATTTACGCGTTTTAATCAGTGTTTTAACACACCATTGGTTTATTTGAGGATCCCGAAATGTAGAATTGAAACGATATACTCAGGCCCTACCTTTTTCCCTTCACTTTTTCTCTTTTTCTTTTTTTTTTCTTTCTTTTTTCTCTCCCTCTCTCTCTTGGCCGACGGGTTGCTTGAAGCTCCACCATGGTCGTTCGTTTTGAAGCTCCAGCCGGCGCCACCTCCGGCCTCCGGACCCCACCTCCCTCACCGGCCTCACCCTCTCCCTCCGGCGAGTACAACCACGCCGGTGGTGTACTAAACCGGCCTCTCCTTCTCTCTCTTTCTCTCTTCAAAGATATGGGTCTTTAGGGGTTTTTCACATTTTTGGACCACCATACACGGCCAAATCAACCACCAAGTACCACATTTGGACTCACATCATCAAGGGCTTCCTCCCCATGTCTTTCTTTTTCCCTAACTCTCACTTTTCTCATATGGGTTTCTCAAAAATACATGTTCGGTTTCACCACCGTGCGCCGCCGTACACGGCCACCCGTGGTGTTTAACCACCACCATCTTGTTCCTCTCATCCTCATGAACCTCCCCAAGAAATTTCATGACCAACGGAGCTTCGTAGAGCTTTCACTCTCCCGCACTCTCCAAGGCCAAAAATGGTTTCAAACGGCCGATCCGCCGCCGTTAGCCACCGTCCGACCACCACCTCGCTACCACAGCTTCACCACATGTTCATCTACATATCCCTAGCTTTCCATGAAGTTCTATGAAATTTCGCTACCTCGCGTTTCCACTCACTGTTCGGATTTACTATTCACGACGTGATACCGCCGTGCTCTGTCACCTTTAACCACCACGAGGCGACCGTGAGTCTTCCAAGATCACGCCTAGCCTTTCTCAAGCCCAAACTACCACTTTATGTGGTGGACAGCCACCGTACGCGGTGTTACCGCCACGTACGCTCCTCCGACGCATGTTCGTGACGAGCAGCGAGCGACGCATGGGTTATCCCGTCAATGTCATAACCCTCTATTTTTAGTTATTTATGTTTAACATAGTTGATTTGGTTGGCTGTAGATTGTGTAGTTGTATTTGTGGAGTTCGTTGCGTAATTGTGAAGCGAAGTGTGGTTGTGAAGTGTTGAGTTTGATTGTGTAGTTTTGTGGACTGTGCTGTGAAGTATAGGCGTGAGATGGATGCCGTAGATGTGATACGGCGGGTTGTGTGAAGAGAATACGCGTGTAGCGTAATCTGGGTAAAGCAGCGACGCGCCGTGCGACGTGCGCTGTAGTGTGTGTGGTGTAGAATGAAGGGAGTGCATGTGAAGTGTACTCCGTGTTGTATGGTGACGCACCGTGTGATGTGCGTTGGAGTGATGAGTGTTGTAGCGAAGGAAGTACGCGTAGCGCGTACTCCGTGTCGCGTAGCGATGCACCGTGAGACGTGTATCGCAGTGATGGGTTTTGTAGTGTGAATGGAAGAGAGTTCACGTGAGTGTACTCTGTACTAGGTCGTGATACACTGGATGGCGTGTCACGAAGGGTTGGATGGCGTAGCAGAGAAGTGTGGAGCGTATGGTGTAGTGTTGGGAAACTGTATGACAGTGTCCCGAAGCAGTGATGATATGGATTATAGTCCGGGGTGACTGGTGTCATCTTGTGGTTGACTATGGCTAAGAGTATATGGATTGAGAAAGGAGTTGTTTGTTTGGTTGTTATTGATAATTTTAATGAACTTGATTTAGTGCAAAGGCTTTCTGAAATCAAATTATCTCTTCCGAGTATAGTGAAACCTCAAGTTGCCCGTGGTGTTGCAAGTGCTCATAATATGACAATTGAGTTCAGAAGTGAAAATCTTAAGGACTTGAGTGTTCCTCTTCCA